>PVKZ01004623.1:0-75781 GCA_004027375.1 Macroglossus sobrinus | reverse complement strand
CCCTGAGGGCCGGACCCCCAGAGGGCCGCGCCCCCCGAGGGCCGGGCTCCCACTGGAGCAGCCGCTGAGCACGTGGGGTGCTTCTCAGTTTTAACTTCTTACTTTGAGACCATCACCGACCCACCGCAGTTGTGGGAAAAATACAGACTTCTCAAAGGTGGCACCTTGTAGCCGGTGTCCCGTCCTGGACCTCTGTGGAGGTGTTGGCGTAGCCGAGGTCACCACTTTTGTCCTGTGCACGTTCCTGCTCCCACGGCACTGTGGGGACACAGGACGCCTGTCACTGCCCCCCGGGGGGCTACCTGGTTCTCAGGGCGCAGTGGCCGCACGCACACGAAACTCCGTCCCTGAGTCGCACCAGCCACATTCCCCTCGCTCGGTGCCATGCGCGTCCGCGGCTCCTGGTCACACATGCAGCCCCGGGGACGTTCTGGACAAGCCCTTCCGGGTCTGGGCTGCAGGCACCGTGTAGGCCGCCCGGGGGACTGGGGGCGGTGCCCCAGGACGCCCGATCCCCGGGTCGGGGTCAGATGCACCGAGTGTTCCCCGGAGCTGAGTGGCAGAGCCGGCGTCCTGGGTGAGCGGGGAGCAGTCCCCGAGGGCCACACAGACTGGCTTTGCTGGACGGTTACGCGGCGGACAGGGTCCCACACAGGGCCCCTCGTCAGCCACGGGCCCCTCGTCGGCCACGGGGCCCCTCGTTGGCACGGGGCTGCACTGACTGCTCCGGGCTGAGCCGCTGCGTTTCCGGGGGGAGAGACCCCCGGCCCCTTTGGCAGGACAGGCCGCGGCCGCAGTGTCCAGCGGAGGCCCGCGTGGCTCCTCCCCGTGCCTCAGCCTCCCCGGCCTCGTCTGGTGGGCGTTTGCTCCCAGCGCCCACCTCTGCAGGGAGCCTCACCTTCTCTTGTCACGAGACAGGAGGCAAAACTTCACGACAGTGACGTCTGCACCAGAACCCCGTGTTCGTAGGCTGGGGGCTGGAGCCGGGCGCTGTGTCCAGGTGGGCCTGCCGCCCGCGGCCCTGTGAGCTCAGGCCGCTCGTGCCCCTGCTCTGAGCCTCAGTCGCTCGGCTGTGAGATGGGCGCGCCTGCTCTTACCTGCCAGCACCCTCCGAGGGGTGGCCGTGGCCGTGGCCGGGCGTGACAGCCGCTCGCACCCGCGTCGGAGGGCCGAGCGCCGCAGGTCAGGGTGCGGGGTCTGAAAACCACCTCTGACCCCCTCAGAGGCCCAGACATCAGCCCTCGGTCACAGCTGGCCAGTTCCCAAAGTCCCGGGGACATTTTCTGGACCTGGCAGCCCTCCCCCATCCTCTTGCCTCCTAAACGCCCCCAAACGTTTCTGCCTTAAACGCGCGAGTGCCCAGTTCTGGCGGTGGGGCCACCGTCTCCCCAGTGACACCACTTCTGCTCTGCCCCCCCCCCGGGACCTGCAGGGGGAGGGAGGGGCCGCGAAGGTGCCTGGGGGAGCACGTGTCATGAGGCCAAGGGGCGCGAGTCTCGCCGTCAGTGCTGGGGCGGGGTCTGCGGGGGCCGGAGCGGTGGGAGCCACCCGCACCGTTGGCCACGCATCAGCCTCTGCCAGAGTCACCTCGTGCCTGAAAATGTGGCGGGACGCGGCCACCCCGGCTGTGTGGCATGCCGTGGCCCAACCTGGCCTGCCCTGGGCCCGGCTTCCAGCCGGCACGTGTCTCGTCCCCGGCCCCTGCCCTCCTGCTGTCCCCACCCTGCCAGCCCGTCGCGCCTGCAGCAGGTGGGCTCCCCCGCCCCTGACCCCTCTTCCCTTTGCCCCTCATGGGAGGGCCCTTGTCACAGTGCTGCACGGGGCCAGTGCAGGGCCGGGGACCACGGTCACAGCGGCCGCGCTGGCGGGAGAGGCGCAGGGCGGGGTCTGCCGCTCGTGTGAATGACGTTGGGGGCTTTGCGGATTCTACACAAATGAGTTGTTGTCGTAGATTTAGAAACCGCGTCAGGCCAGACGGGCCACTGTCACCGTGCCCTCCTGACCCTCTCCGTGCGTCCGCCTGTCCTGCAGGATGAGCACCGTGTTTTATAGGACAGCATTCTGCAGCCTTTCCCCGTCAGCTTAGCGCATTGCAAACGTCTTCTCCCGTCCTAAGTACTTGTAGGAAATGTTTCTGAGATGACCACATAGGATTCTGCCTTCTGTGTATACCGTAGTTTAACCAATATCCTATTTTGGTTATTTTCAATTTTTTCTATAACTAACAATGCTGCGAATGACATCTTTATATTTAAATCTTTAGATAAACATATAAAGTATATAACAATTACTGATCCTATTAAATCCCTTATGTCTTCAGGACAGATTCCAAGAAGTAAAAGTACTGGGTGACAAGTATATATGTATATTCTTTATATAAAAGATGTAGGTTTAAGGCAATGGATGCAGAGTGCTGGATTTTCTTAGAGCCTCTTCTGTGAGCTTGCTCGCCTGCTTCCTGTCGGCCCCCGCCCCTCGCCCTCCCTCCCGCGTTAGGCGTTTTTCTGTTCCTCCCCGTTGTCTGGTTTGTATTCTCGGGTCTCGGTGAATGAGAAACCTACATCTGTCCCTGCCCTGCCCCTTCCCTCCGCCGATGTCCCGCTTCCCCCGCATCGTGGAGCTGAGTGCCGCCTGCGCTGAGGTGACCGCGCGGTGGGTCTGCGTGTCCCCCGGGTGTCCCCCGGTCCCCACGCCTCGTCTCTGGCCGCTGGCCGCTCGCCCGTCCACCGGTGGGGGCTGGGCCCGGGCCGCCCATGGGCCAGTCCAGAACTGCCTGACACCGTTTGACTCACCTGTGCCGGCTGCACCCTTTTAAGGCGCTGATGTTCTCGCATCTGCGCACGTCGCGCTCAAACAGGTTTGGCGACTTCGCTGGGGAAGCGGCACCTGTGGGAGACTTCGCAGGGACCTGGGTGGGAACCAGCTCTGTGGCTGGCCGGCAGGAGGAAGCTCTGTGTGCCTTCGGGGGCGCCCGGCTAGCCAGTGGTTCAGGCCCTTTCTAGGTAGAGGGCTCCCCAATTTGGGGGAAGGGAAGGGACCTCAGGGATTGAAGATGCAGCCTTTCAAGGTGTCGTATCGCTAACATTGACCACTCACATCCGGAATGAGTAAAAAAAAGGGTGGTCCCTCCCGGCGAAGGCCCCTTTAGAGGACGCAGGGGGCTAGGGGGCGGCAGTGTGGGGGTCGCCCGGGGTCCGGGGGGCGGGTCTCTTCAGCGGGCTGCTTGCGGACTCCCCGCTCCCCTTGGGCAGACTTTACTCCGCTGTGTCCCTTTGTAGCCCCCACACACGCCCCGAGTCCCCACTCTGAGGCTGCCCCTGGGGTACAGAAGGTCCTGGCTGCCCTCTGCCCCCCCTGTACAGGCTGCGTTTCCAGTATTTCTTAACATTTATCTGACCACGCATCCCAGGGTATGTATTTGGTGCAGACACTGCTCTAAATACGTTGCAGTTGCAAATCCTCGTCCACGAATCCCCATCTCAACACTGTGGCGTGGGTTCTGGGATCACCCTGTTCCACAAGGCAACCCTGAGGTCCGGGGGCTCCTGAGCTGCCCCGGGCAGGGAGGGGCGGCCTGGGCCCGCGGTCAGAGGCCTCACCGCCAGCCACTGTGCCGGCCCTGCTCGGCCGCCCTGGGCCCTGGTGGGCACGGCAGTGTGGGCGGAAGGCCGGACGCCTCAAGTGTCTGGGTCCGGAGCTGGGGGGGTCAGGTCCGTGCTTTCAGGACATCTCCATAGCTGCTTCTCGCTCCACGGCCATGAGGGGGGTCCCGTGCTCAGCGGTTATCCCTGAAGCCCAAACAGCGTCGGTTCGCTGGCCGAGCGGCCACTGCGAGCCAGGGCAGCAGGACAGACGCCGCCCGCCTGAGCCCGCATGGTCCTGAGGGTCGGCCTCGTGCAGGGCCAGCTGGGCAGGCCGGGCGTGGCGGCTGTGCCCTGACCTCCAGCGTGGTCTGCCTGGGACCGCCTGGCCGCCCAGCAGCACCCCGCGGTGCTTGAGATGAGCCGGAACCCACTCCCCCCGGCCAGGGTCCACCCTGGACCTTGAGCGGTGCCCGGCACATGGCTGGCACCGGACAGATGGGTGAGGGAGCCAGGTGAGGAAGCGGCTTTCCTGACAGACGGCTGCCAGCCGAGAGGCGCCAGGGATGAGGACGGTGACTGAAGCTGGACCCTGCACTGGCTCGTCCCGGGGCGTCTCTGAGAGGGGTCAAGGGTCGGGGCCTTGTCCTCTCCCTGCGAGTGCCCGGCAGGGAGGAGGAGGAGGGAGAAGGCGAGCGAAACACAGACAGCTTAGGAAGTTGGGGGGATCGGGCGGAAGCCCTGCTGGCATTCCTGCTGTCCTCGGTGGCTCCTGACCGCTTGTGTGCGGGGACACAGGCCAGCCTCCCGTGCCCCACAGGTCTCCACAGCTCGAGGCCGCTGGGGGTCCTCGGGGCCCGCCCTGCGCTCTCTGCAGCTGGTGGCTGCACACACCTGCGGAGGCCGCAGGGCCACTGCGTGACTGCCTCTGGGAGACTCCGCCCCCCTCGGGTCCTGCCTGGTGAGAGGCGCCACACACACACAGGTTGCGCCTTTGCTTCCAAGACGGGACGGGGTGCACTGATGTGGCCCTGCAGGTGGCCTCCTTTGGGGGCATGTGCTGTGTGGAGGGCCCTCTGCTCCCTGGGCAAGGGCCGTGGAGAGGGCGGTGCAGCCAGCAAGCCGCTGACTCGAGATGCCCAGCACCGAGGGACCATTCGTGCCCTGTTCTCCATGGCTGCTGCCCCGGTCCTGGCCTCCTGCCCCTCACGTGTCTGCAGGGATCGTGGGGTGTCACTCTGGGACAAAGCCGCGTTCTCTGTCTGGAGGATGGCCCATCACGCGAAGGGGCGGGCCTAAGGAACAGTGACCCCTCCTCAGAAATCAGGAGGTGTCTCAGCTGAAGAGGGGAGGTCTGTCGCGACATGCAGAGGTGTCCTTGTTGTATCTGCAAGCGCGTAGTGGGGCTCCGCAGGCAGTCCCCGCATGCCCGGGGCACACGCTTTGCCAGGAGCAGGGCGAGCCCGAGGGCAGCCGTCAGAACCGCTCAGCCCCTGCGCACCACTTCTCGCAGCAACCCTCTGAGGAACGTGGTTGGCCCCTTCTCCACAGAGGCAAAAGTTCACTCTGAGAAGTGTGAATACCCACACTCACGCAGCCAGTACCGCCGAGCCCGAGCCCGGGGCACCCATCCAGGGCTTGGCCTTCGGGACTCTGCCTGTTGTCTGGTGACACGCTGCCCACCGGGCAGCGTCCTGCCTCAGCCGGTCCCCACCCCTGGAAACGGCCTCTTTCCGCAGTCGTGAGCTCACATCACATGTGACCATGCTCTCCTGCGCCAGCCGGGGTCCCAGGCACCCTCTCTGGGTGGGCGCCTGTCTCAGGGACGTCCCATGAAGACAGCGAGCAGCCTCAGGCCGGAGCCCCACGTCACGCACCGGGGTCTCCCTGTGCCGTCACCCCCAGCTCCGGGTCCCGCTGCTCCCCCACCACCAGCCCCTCTCTGCCCACGCCGCCAGCTGTCCCTTCCAACCCGGGGCGTCCCTGGCCCTGCCCTCCGCTTGGCATTCACACCCCACCATCGGAGCCCTTCGGAGCTTGTCTGAATTCCCGCCCCTGTTAGCCTCAGTTCCTTGGTTTGCGGGCCTGTGATGGTGTGCGGCTTCCCGAGTCCCGGGCCTCAGCTTCCCGGTCCGTGCAGTGGGCACGGTGACAGCATGGATGCTGTGAGGACTGAGACAGCATGCACACCAGGCCTGTCTCTGGCCACGCGTTCTCTGCTGCACAGGAAATCCCTGCCGTGCAGGGGCCACAAGCCACGTTCCTGACGCTCAGCCCTGCCCCACGCCCACGGCGAGCCGTGCTCTGTGCATGAGTGCAGGTCGCGCGCATGAGCTGCGGTGCACACGTGTGTGCACGGATGGCACCACCAGCACAGGGGGTGCTGGGTCCCGGCAGTCGCCAAGCGGCCTCCTGCCGGCCCCGGGGCGTGTCTGGGCAGTCCCGCAGGTGCCCGCGGCGGTGCTGTCATCGCTGTGGATCGCAGTGGGCGGACGGGGCACAAGAAGGGGCGGGGCTCTGCCGTCAGCTCCACCCGGCCTGACTCACAGGTCCCTGGCCTGATTCTAAACCGTGCTCAAGTGTCAGCCCAGGCACTCGCCCGGTGGTGGGCCCCACGGCCGGCAGACACAGGTGCTGGGTAGGCGGCAGCCTGCGCGTCACATCGCTGGGCCAGGGAAGGTCTTTCTGCAGCTTTGTGGCCACGGGCATGAGCACACGTGCTCCTCCGCCCGTCCAGCCCCACGAAGACACAAACGAGCACAGGGCTCGGCCCAGAACTGGCTTCAGCAAACTTTTGCTGAATGATTGAACACTGAACGGCGGCCCACAGCGCGGACGAGCACGGTGCTTCCACGTGCTTCCGACCCCGCTTGTCGGACTGGGGTGCGCTCGGACAGACCGCGCGGCTCAGCGCCCGGGGTGCCCCGCTGCTGAGGGCGGCCGGCCTTGGGCGGGAGCTGCGGTTTAGAGCAGGGGCTGAGCCCAGAGCCCTGGCCTCCCGCGCTGGGCCGGCCCTGCGGCCTGTGCCCGTCGCGCCCAAATGATTTTCGACCTAAATTAACCGCACTATAGACTGAGCTCCGTGCTGTTTTCGTTCCCTTCCCAAACCTTAAAGGCGCCCTGACTCGTTAACTCAGTTGACTTCATTGTATTTCACCCTGGGAATGCGCATCACCTGCTTCAGGAGCTCTCAGTCTCCATTTCTCACCTGACTGGCCACAGCGTCTGGGGGCGGAGCCTCTGAGGGGCGGGGCCTTCACGGGGCGGAGCCTTGTGGGGGTGGGGCCTCGTGGGGCGGGACTTCCATGGGGCGGAGCCTTCATGGGGCGGAGTTTCCGCTGCAGGGGCGGGGCCTACGCGGGGCGGGGCCTCAGCTGTCTTCCTGCAGCGAGGGGCTCGGAACGATGCCCCGATACCCAGGGTCACGTGCGTGCATCGTTTTCAGTCTGCGTTTGTAGGACATTTTTTATCCGAAATAAACACAACCTTTGACAACAGGAAAACGACCGCAGGACTCATGGGTGCTCCAGCCCAGGCCGCTGCTAGGGAGCCGTCGGCCAGTATTGGAACAGGAAGATTTTGTGTCCAGGGCCCTCCTTCGTCCCTGAGATCAGGGCAATTGCAGGATAGCTTAGAGCTAAGGCTTTTTAAGTAAAACACCGCGACCACTGACCTGTATCGGGAGTGGAAGCGGTTGCTGCAGCCCCTCACCTGTGTGTGCGTGAGACTTCACAGGCACAGTTTCAGGATGCCTCAGTCTCCGCCTGCAGGTGGGGTGACGGAGGCTTGCCGGGTCTCCCAACCCCCCAGAACGGTAGGGTGCATGCTCCCGTCTCCCAGCATCCTGTTTTGTGGCTGTCAGTCAGGGTTGTCTTCATTAAAATCCTAGAATTTTGTTTTGAACTGGTGTGCAGAAGTTCAGTCCATGAGTCCAGTGAGGATGTGAGTGCCCGCTGCACACCAGCGCCTGCTAGGCCGCAGCGCCAGGCTTTGCTCGCAGACTCATCCACTCGTGAGCTGTGGCGCTTCCCGCCATCCATCACGCGGCAATTAAACATGTGGCAGCCTGGGGTTTGGGAGGTGACTTAGAATGACCCACTTACTAAGCAGATTTTAACTGGTAGAGCCTCCTTCTTAATGCCTGGCTCCCATGGCCTCGCCTGGCGAGTTTGATGACACCCCATCATGCCCCTGTGGGTGTCTTACAAACCAGGATCCGGGTGACTTGACCTCAAGTTCAGAGCATCTGAGAGTCCAAGATACCTCCCCCCTAGGACCGCGGGCATCCAGCAAAAGAATGTTCTCACGATACAGCAGATCAGTGAAAACGCCGGGCAGACCAGTGTCAGGACAGCGTGCGAGTTTGGAAAAGAGGGAATGCAGGTGCGCGCACGATTCTCGCCTGTTCGACGTGCCGCGTTGGTTCCTGGGGGAGCGGGGATAGACTCTCCCGGGAGACTCTTCACCGAAAGCCGTTTGAATTTCAAGCTGTGCGGTTCCATCCCCACATGAACCACAGAGATCTGGCCCACGTAGGACCGAAACGGCCCCAGAACCGGTGAGCTATGGGCTCCAGATCCCACCCTGAGTGTCACACCCGACAGTAGACCACGATTTTCTTCCTTTTTAGATTTTATCATGAACCTTCCCGGTTTCTGCAGTTTCTGCAGTCCCTGTTCACAGACCCACGTGGTTGCTGTGCAGAGGAGGAAAGGGTGCTTTCCATAAAACAGCGGGGAATTAAGGGCATGACAAAGGGGGTGGGTTGGGGACCGCTGCCTCTCCGGTTCGATCACCCTTGTGGAAACTGACCTGAAAGGGGGTTGAGCTCGGGATGGAGAGCGGTTGCATCTGACGCTCTGGCACAGCTGGCCAAGCTCCTTCGACTCTGGGTTCCAGCCGCGCACCTCTACGGAGGGGGCAGCACGTCCGCCCCAAGCGCTTCGAGCTGAAAATAGTGTGTGCGTGTCTCCTGCCCCGGGGTGGCTGTCAGAAACCCAATCACACGTGAGCCTCTGGCTCTAACCTTTCCCTCGGTGGTGGGAACAGTGACCGGCTGGCCCTCCCTGCCCCCCTGGGTTGTCGGGGACATCACATGGGGTTCAGGCCCTGTGCTTCCCAGGTAGAAAGACAGCACTGCGGAAGGGCCTAAGTTAGAAGACAGTGCCCTGTGTCACCGTCCCCCTCCTGCCTTGGACGCTGGCGCACAGGGTGGTGGCGGCTTCTTCACTCGGACTCAGAAACGGTGCTGCCGTCTCTTTGGGGATGGCACTGAGCTGTATCTTAATCACCAAGACGGTGCCATTTCAGCTGCTAAGTAGACAGGAACCGGGTGAGTTTGAACTGGAAGCTGGGACCGTGTTTCCCGCTGTAAGGGAGAACCTTTTGGTTGGCTTGGGGTGGCAGCAGCTTCGCACTGCAGACGGAGCCCGGGTCTTCTTCCCAGCCAGGAGTCAGGCAGCTTGTGACCCTGGGCCTGTGTCTCCTTTGGAGCCCTTGGTGGGGGTGGGGGGCTTGGAAGGGCAGTTCTGGCTGGGAAGCATGTGATGTGGTGGTGACCAGTTTGTTGCACACTGAACAAGGCTTGTAAGCTCTGGGTTCAGTTTCGTTTCTCCACTAAATGGGTTCGTTTGAATGTACAGGTCAGTACAGAGAGACCTCCTTAGGCATCAAGAAAAAGAAAATTTTACAGTTTTACTGTTTTTAACCGGGGAAATACATAATGACGTAATGGTGATGAATTACCTCTGGAGTCACATGACACTGAGTGACACTGAACATGACACTGAATAGGGTTGTGTTGCCAGAGCCTTATGGCTCCAGAAAGGCACATCACGTCTTAGCTCCTGAACTGGAGGAGAGGGACCGGGGCCTTCCGCAGTCTGGGGCCAGGGTGGAGACAGCCCGTGAGAGGCGGCAGGCTCTGCTCTGTTCGGAGAGCCTGCCCCTGTCCTCCCTCCCAGTTCAACGCCATCGGACCAATTCTAACTGGAAAAGCTCGCCCTACCGGCTTGGACCGGTCCCACATCCTGTTTCTCCTCTGCAGGGCCCAGCGTCAACGCGGGGCTCCCCCCAGTTCTTAAGTCCTCACCTTCCGAACTGGTGTGCGCTGGCAGCAGGTGGTCGGACCCCGGGTCCGGGGTGTCCGTCTGCCTGGAGCTGCCCAGTGCCTTCTCTGGGTTTCCGTGTTTCTGACCATGGCTTTCCGTCTGCCTCCAGTTCTGCTATTTAAAAAAAAAGCATTCTTTAAGGTGAAAAACATTTCTAAATAGCTCTATAAGCCATAATTAATGAAACAGAAACTACACCTTTAGAGTATAAATTCGGTATTTGTTTGTGCTCAGTTATGCAGTCATTACCACTAATTTCAGAACATTTTCTTCGCCCCAGAAGGAAACCCCGAGCCCATTGGCAGTCAGTCTCAGTTCCTTTCCCTCCGTGCCCTGGCGACCGGCCGTCTGGCTCCTGTGACTTCGCTTCTTCCGTCTACTACTCGTGGGTAAACTCCCAGCAGTGATGTTTCTGGGCCATACGGTGATTCTGGGTCAGGGAACATAGTCACTCATATAATAACGGAGTGGTGCCAGCTGGGCACCAGACTCCTGGGGGGTCACCAGACTCCAAGTCACGCAAACGTCTAACCACTGCTCTGCCCACCGGAAACTGACACAGTATTGAATGTCAGCTGTAACTGCAAAACAAAAATACTTTTTTAAAAAACAGTTGAGATGGTAAGTTTTATGTTATGTGTATTTTGGCACCATAAAAAATGGGGGGAGAATGCTTTTCTACGTCGCACTCCGTATCGCAGCTCTTTTGCAGACCTTGGCGCCCGCTCAGCATCGAGCCGTGTTCACCGTGTAACTTGGCTGACAAAGCCTCATTACCAGGCAGATCAGGCTCGCACTCTGTCAGGACGGAGTCTGGATTCATTTTCATTTCAAGTCACTGTCTTGTGCATCTGGAACTAATACAACCCATATCGGGTTGGAGACCAACTACACGTCAATAAGAATAAATTTAAAATTAACATATTAAGACATATTTTGAGAAAACCATTAAAAGAACCGAGAAACAAGTTGAGAGGCACTTACATCGAGTGCCACACGCAGCTATGACGATGACTGCGCGTGAGCTGTTTCTCACTGGTTACAGGCGGGATGTGGCCCAAGCCCGTGGGCATGAGAGGGACGAGAGGCCTGTGTCCCTTAGCGGACAGTGAGTACGTCGTGTCCACTGTGGGGGAGTATTCAACTGAATTATGTGTGAAAGTCAGAAATACTCTTACTAGATTTTTATATGCGATTAAACTCTATCTATTCAGTGGACAAGGCCTGTACCGAGGAGGCCCGATCGCCGTGGAGGTCAGCGTGTCTGAGGTGTGTGAGATGGGAAGGGTGACGGCTGGTTGTGATTGAAATAAGCGCATGTGATGGGCCTGGACCACCGGATGCGAAGTCACAGTAAACTGATGTCATGGGCTCCATCTCTTGGGTCCTGAAGTTTGCGGCCCCTGTGTGGCCGGCCAACCGTGTGGGCTTGGAATAGAATCGAGAAGAATACTGCTTACTTTCAGGTCATGGGGGCTCGGCTCTGCTGCTCAGGGCCCCCCTCAAGGGGCGGTGGCGCTGACAGCATCAGGGTGGGGAGGCCTCCCCCGGCCCCGGGCCCTGGGACACCACTGGGCCCGAGCTTTAGACTTGGTCGGCCCTTGAAGGTGGCTCTCCCCAAACCCGCGTGGGAAGGGGCGCCGCCGTGTGCCACGAGGCCCGCAGTGCAGGGGCGGCGAGGGGTGCGTGTCCTTCGCTCTCTGACGGGGCAGGGACGGCGAGGGGTGCGTGTCCTTCGCTCTCTGACGGGGCAGGGACGGCGAGGGGTCCGTGTCCTTGGCTCTCTGACGAGGAGACGGGGCAGGGGCGGCGAGGGGTTCGTGTCCTTCGCCCTCTGACGGGGAGACAGGGCAGGGACGGCGAGGGGTCCGTGTCCTTCGCCCTCTGATGGGGAGACGGGGCAGGTGCCGGTTCTCAGAGATGCAAGGAAGCCACGCTCTGGGGACTAATCCCCAGTGGTTCTGAGCGGGCCATCCCCAGGCCCCTGGCCAGCAGCACCCGCTGCTCCGGAACACGGGGCCGGAGGTGACGGTGGCCTCTGCCCAGCCTGAGAGCCCAGCGACCCGTGTGGTTTGAGCCACTGTGCCCTTGCCAGGCGGACATACCGTCTAGATGACAGTGACCCGTGCTGACGCTGGGCATTTCGTGTCCGTGTGCTTTGGAACTGGCAGTTACTTTTCAGCTGTCTCGAGGGGCTTGGTTCCGTCTGCCCGGGTGAGCAATGTCGCTGCCGCCAAGTGCAGGCTGACAGCATGGCCTGAGCAAACAGGCGCCCTCGGGTCCCTGGACAGGGCAGGGAGGGGACCCAGCGTCCGCTCCTGGCCGGTGGCCTCGAGCTCTTCGGCCATCTGGTTCCCAAGGTCGGGAGAGTGGGTGCCACCCTCCTGGGGGGGAGGGGGACACGCTGTCCTTTTGGCCAGACCAGAGCCCAGGCCCTTTCCCCCCGAGATTTGTGAGGCACCTGTTTTTAGGGGTTCCTTCCTTCTTTCATTTCTCTTCCGCTTTGATCCTTTTGAAATGCAGCTGTTTGATCTTTTAACATGCAAACCATGTCACGTCTGTTCCGTGCTTAAAACGGTCCCAGGACTCCCCCCCCCCCCGCCCTTAGGGAAAAGGCCAGGGTCCTCCTGCCTCTGAGGGTTGCTGCGGGCACTGTCCCCCTGGCCCTCAGGCAGGCGAGGGCCCTGGCCAAGGCCGACCCGGCTCCACTCTCCTCCTGCTGGGACTTAATTTTGATGCTGCTTCTCCCCAGGACCCGAGCTCTGGCGCCTGTCCCCTCCTCAGGACGTGCGGACCGAGCTGTTCTCTCGTGCTGGCCCTTCCCCCCACCCCCCGTGCTGGCACACGCGCCATGACCGCGGGACGCTGGGGGCTCCGGGGACTCGGCCCAGGGGACTCGGCCCAGGGGACCCGCCGCGCGGTTTCCGGTGCGGCCCCGGCCGCTCACTCTGCCCCGTGCCTTGCGTTGCAGTTCGGCGCGGAGTTCCGGAGGTTCTCCTTGGACCGGCAGAGGCCCGGGAAGTTCGAGGACTTCTACAAGCTGGTGGTGCACACTCACCACATCGCCAACACCGAGGTGACCATCGGCTACGCGGACGTGCACGGCGACCTGCTGCCCATCAACAACGACGACAACTTCTGCAAGGCGGTGTCCAGCGCGAACCCGCTGCTCCGGGTCTTCATCCAGAAACGAGGTACGGGGGCGTGGCTCGGGGTCTTCACCCGGAAACGAGGTGCGGGGGCGTGGCTCGGGGTCTTCACCCGGAAACGAGGTACGGGGGCGTGGCTCGGGGTCTTCACCCGGAAACGAGGTGCGGGGGCGTGGCTCGGGGTCTTCACCCGGAAACGAGGTACGGGGGCGTGGCTCGGGGGGTCTTCCTCCAGAATCGAGGGGCGGGGGCCGAGTTACAGCGGACTTCGTGTTGCCCCCCTCTCAGAGCTGCATTTTGGATGTTTTCTCACCTCTAAATTTGAGAGAACCCGAACATTTTAACGTAGTTCACAGTTGGCCCTTGAACAAAATGGGAATTGGGGTGCAAGCCCCCCACAGTGGAAAACCTGTGCATAATGACCCCCCAAAAGCGTTTCCACCCGTCGGCCTCCCCCGGTGTGTGTGTCTGTGTGTCTGTGTGTCTGTGTGTGTCTGTGTCTGTGTGTCTGCCTGTCCGTCTGTCCGCGTATGGTGTCCAGGACACCCTGTGGACTCCAGAATCCGGGCCCTCAGGTCCCCACGCAGGGGGCTGCGCAGGGGGCGGCGGGCGCGGACTCCCCACGCGCATCGGACGCTGCGCAGGTCAGGCCCGTGACGTTCGAGGGTCGGCTGCACCCGAGGCAGGGGCCACCTGAGGGGAAGCCTGACCTTCGGGAAATGGCCCGCGTGATTGGCCTGTCGCTGCTGTCCCCCGAGCTCCCGGGGAGGGTTGGTCCGCAGCAGGCGCGTGTCTGCTCGTGAGGGGCGTGGCGCGGGGTGCACGCGGGGTGAATGCTGACGTTTTAACGATATTAAGTCCTCCGATCCGTGATAACGCGGCGTGTTTCCATTCATTCATGCCTTTAATCCCCTTCAGCAGTGTCTCATAGTTTTCACTGTACGCCTCTCACCTCCCTGGTTAGGTCAATTCCTAGGTGTTTTATTCTTTTTGCTGCTACTGTAAATGGAATTGTTTTTGTAATTTTATATTGCTCAAGAACGCAATTGTTTTTCGAGTGTTAATTTTGTATCCTGCTACTGTGCTGAAGTCATTTATCAGATCTAACAGCTTTTTTAATGGAATCTTTAGCATTTTCTATCTATAAGATCATATCTGCAAATAGAGATAATTTTATTTCTTTTTTCCAATATGGACGATTTATTTTTATTTTTTATCTTATTTTAAGATGATCTTGTCTTATTCCAGATCTTAGAGGAGAAACTTTCAGTCTTTCATTGAGTGTGATTCTATAATGACGTGGCTGTTATTATATTGAAGTAGTCTCCTTCTATTCCTGTTCCGTTGAGTGTTTTTACAGTCAAAGGGTCAGATGCTTTTTCTACAACGATTGAGATAATCACGTGCTTTTCCCCTTCCTTTTGTTGATGTGGCATACTTACTACATAATTTTTTGTATGTTGCGTGTTGCAATTTAGGAAAAATCCCACGTGGTTTTGGGATGTGATTCTTTTACTATGCTACTGAAATCTGGTTTCTAGAATGGCGTTCAGTATTTTTGCGTCAACGTTCATGAAGATACCGGTCTGCAGTTTTCTTCTCTCGTGGTGTCCCTGTCTGTCTTTGGTTTCGAGGCGATGCCGGCCTAATAGAACGAGTCAGGGGGTGTTCTCTCCTTTTCAGTTTTGGGGGAAAGTTTGAGAAAGATGGATATTAGTTCTTCTTTAAGTGTCTGGTGGAATTGACTTTCTCCACGTCTTCCTTTGGTTTTCTGAGCATCTTTGGGGTCACTGTTTTTAAAGTCTTCGTTACTGTATCTGCCACTAAGTCTTTTTCGGGGACAGATTTTGTTATTTTTTGAATGGACCGTACTCTCCTGTTCCTTTGTTTGCTTTGTGATTTTTTTTTTTGTTCAACACAGAACATTTGAATTTAATGTGGTAATTCCGGAAAATGGTCTCCCCCTTCCTCAGGGTTTGCTTTGCTTTTTTTTTAATTGTTGTACACTCTCTGTCGAGTATTGGTATGAAGTGCAAAATTAATATCTTCTCAGATCTTTTCTGAGCCTTTCCTCGGGCACGCACGGTCAGTTTCCCCTGTGTGCGGTTGTTTCCTGAGTGTCCTCGTCTGACTTGCCAGAAAGGAAAATTAAAAACTTTTCCCCTGGAAGTCGCCTGAGCCGGAGGGGAAGGGCTCGCTACCATGTGGGGAGGCGTGATAGCAGGGGCCTCCCGTTCTTCGCGCCTCTGTGACCAGAAGCAGCAAGCAGCGAACAGAGCACAGGTCTCTGATGTTTGGAGGACAGGGTCCGGTTCGCCCCTCTGGCTCCGGCTCCTGCTCCAGAAACACATGCGTTTCCGTGTGGCCGGGGTGGGGACAGGTAGCAGCCACTGAGGTAAGAGCTGAAACTGACCAAAACCGACTGAAGTACCATCCACCTCTTCCCCTGGGCATTGCAAGTCTTTGCCAGATTCCAGAGTTTCACGATGGTTACTTTAGACGGGTTGGGCGCCTGCAGGTGTGTTCCGGGGCGGGCGAGGTTCCTGCCGCTTTCTTCTCTGCCATCTTCTCAGAGGTCTCCCAGGCTTGTCCCTGCAATCGCACCGTCTAGAATGACCCCCCAGCACGGTGCTGCGGTGCTGTCGCAAGGTGGACGTGATGTGCTCCGTGTAGAAGGTGCTCTTGGCCACGGGTCGGCCTTAATGAGTAGATAATGCGGACTAAACAGCTTGTTGTCTTTAAACAGAAACACATGTGATCCAAGGTTACACACCCGGCGGCTCACAGAAACCTAACCCTTTCTTCCCCAGGAGCTGCGGGGCAGGGCTCCGTTTCCCGGCGTCCGTGGCGCCTTCGTAGAACACAACTATCGTAACACAACTGTGTGTGAACTGGGCAGAGTGTGGGTTCGGGGGTGCCGGGGGAGGAGGGGAGTCAGGAGGCTTGCGTTTCTTTGCTGGATGATGGACCTGGATAGCGGTGTTGGTCGCACGGCCCTGTGAACACACTGACAACCATCGAATGAGTCTCTTCAAATGGTGAACTGTGTGGTGTGTAGATGCATCTTAATAATGCTGTTAGCAAAGAAAAAGTGCCAGGTTCAAACCGGACATCCGGGCCTGCGTGTGGGCTCTGGGCGAGCTCACCTGGGCCTGTCCCAGCCTTTATTTCCAGAACTCAGCCATCCTTCATATGTATGGGTACTTTGACTTTTTAATTCATTTATCCGTTCTAAGGTGTTTTAAAATCATCTCTTCTGCTGGAGTAAGACTGCCTGTGCTTCACGCGGCGACCCCAGCCGAGAGCAGCACCTGCTGTCCTGATGTGTTGATGTGGAGACTCAGGACACCCCAGTGGGCTCCTGCGTGGGCAGGGACCATGGGGTCATCCATTAGGAGCATGAATGGCCCTGCAGGGGGATGAGCAGGGCCTGCGACTGTTACGGTTAGAAATCGCAGGTGTTTCCCTATCCTGTGTTCGTTGTGACCGTCATTTACAGTAAATTATTTTTCAGCGATGATGCAGAGTAGTATTTGACATGTCAGTAAGAAAGACACACAGTCAGCCCTCCATACCTGTGAGCTCCACATCCCACCACAGGTTGGAAAACGTTACATCGATGCTGACCTGTACTGCGCAGTTAGGCCCACGATGTGTGTGTGTGTGTGTGCTACACAAGCAGACTTTTTTTCATCATTTCCTCAACAACGCAACAACGGTTTACAGAGCATCTATTGTATTACAAGGTATTATAAGTCACTTAGATGTGATTAGGCTGCGTACAGGTGGCTTGCAAACACCATGCGCTTTCACGTAAGGGGCTGAGAATCCACAGGTTTTGGTGTCCTGGGCTCTTGGAACCAGCCCCACGCGGATACCAAGGGGCGAATGTGCAACACCAGGTTACACATGTGCTTTGGTGTTTCCATATTGTCTTCAACGTCATTCATTCCCTCTGTGACCCCATGTGTTTCGCTCTGTGCCTTTAAGAACGGTGCCCCGAGAAGGGGTTCCCGAGTGCCCTCACATTGCTGAGGCTTCCTGGGGCCCTCGGGGTTAAGAGCCCAGGCCTGGACAGCTGCATCTGGGAGCTCAAACAGCAGGCCAGGAGCCCAGGCAGGGGACTTTTCCTGAGGGGCAGGGGATGCTGTTTCTGCCTGGGGTGGTGGGGGGAGGGCCACGCCCTTGGCCTTCACGGATGTGGGCTCTCTCCGACAGCCCTCTGTCCAGGGCTGGGCCACTGTCAGTCGCTGTGGGGGTTTTCCCCTGGTTAAATAGCAGATGTTACTATGCCTTTCGCTTTAATGCTTTGCCCATTTTAGTAAGAGAATGAGGAGCCATAATGGCAGAATCCAGTCATATCTGCATATTTGCATTGCAGACTCAGCCCGTGTTCTCTCTGACCCCCTGCGTGCTCCTGTCCTCCCCAGGGATGCAGGAATATTGGGGCAAGCTGGCACAAGCCAGAGAGAAGGGAGGGGAGGACCAGCAAAGATGCTAGGAGTGTCTCTATTTTTAGCTGAATAAACAGGAAGTGCAAACACTTACCATCAACTAATTACTTGAGATACTCTAAACTCTCCTTCTCTACGAGATGGGCCTTTTCAAGGCCCAGACCCCAGCCCAGAACCCTACTTGAACTTCAGTTGTCCTTCTGCCCCTGGGGTCCGGGGCTGCCCAGATGTCAGAGGAGGCCCATGAAGCCTGACTCACACCAGAAGACCTCGGAACTAGTAGAGAGCTCTGAACTCTCCACTTTTGAACCGAACGCAAACATTGCACATCTGCGTGTATCTGCAAACTGTTCTTGGCATGCCGGTGCCACGCGGGGCCTAGAATGCAGGAGACGCCTTTGCAGACTCTTTGATTTATCAGAAGTTGCATGATTGGGAGCAGGGGCAGGGGAGTGTATTTGCCTGTGATTTCACTTAAGTGAGTTGCCAGAAAAAGTAAGTAAGGGGCATTCTTGGAAGTGAAACGTGTGGACTTACTGAGCATTTGGTTTACAATCAGGTGTCAGGCGTGTAACCCGGGTCGTGACTGGTTTCCTTGCTCTTTGAAAGGAGCCAGAGGTGTGTTTGGTTTATGCTGGATTCGCAGCGTGTCAGGGAGCACTCTGTGTCCGACTTCCAGCTGACGAGACTGAATTTCTGTTTTCCTCACTGCTCCTCCTTCAGATGCCGCCGTTCGGAGGGGTCAGGGTTCGGAGGAGTCAGGGTTCAGAGGGGTCAAGGTTCAGAGGGGTCAGGGTTCCGAGGGGTCAGGGATCCGAGGGGTCGGGGTTCCGAGGGGTCGGGGATCCGAGGGGTCGGGGCTCCGAGGGGTCGGGGCTCCGAGGGGTCGGGGCTCCGAGGGGTCGGGGCTCCGAGGGGTCGGGGATCCGAGGGGTCGGGGATCCCGAGGGGTCGGGGATCCGAGGGGTCAGGGCTCCGAGGCTGTGTGGGTCCAGGGCCGGGGAGGGTGTGGCTTTGCCGAATTAGCCTCATCTGTGTCCCCGGGCTCACGATCCGGGCCCTGGGGTTGTGGAGCTTTTTCATGACACACATTTGCTTCTTTAATTGCCACTGATTCCTGGAAATGTGTGTGTTCGGGAAATTTTTTTCTTTCTATTTTTTTTTTAATTGAAAAAAGCAAACCCTCCGTGCTCCACCGTGGGAACATGCAGAGAACACAATGCCTGCGGCCCGCGTGCCCCGGAGGGGGAGTGATGGGAGAGAATGTGCTGATGCCGCTCGTTGCCCAAGGAAAACAAAACCAGAGCCGAGCCGCCCACCATCCGGAAGAATCCGGGCCTTGTCCGGAGGCGGCCTGCAGCGGGCTGTCCCCGCGGCCCCGGCCGGCCCACCTGCGACGTGGCCCCGGCTGCTCGTGCTCACGGGCGGTGCGGGCCACGTGACGGGCCTGGGTCCACTCTCTTCTTCCTCATCTCTTAGTCACGTGTGCTTGACGTTCTCAAGCTCACAGTATATTTATCATTTGGACTCTTGCATTTTAAGAACCTAACATCATAACCATATGCTACATTGTTACACTTTTTGCTTTTAAAAAGCCTCTTCTTTTTGTAACTTCTTTGTAAAGTGAAACTCAAACAACGTGGAAACTGACGGGCCCGCGGCCCCGAGGTGGCACCATTAGCATGCTGGGGAGGGAGCCCCTTCCAGGCCCATGGGCACAGTTGGTCGGGCGTGTGTCACATAAACAGGGTCATACAGCCGCGCTGTGGACATCACGTTCTAGTCCAGCATTGACTGTATCCTTGACTTTTCCTACCATCCTTTTAATGGACATATCACTTGTACGAATGTCACAAAATGTGGCCGATTTCCTATTAATTCCTATTTAAACTGCTCCGATCTTTCAGCATTATACGCTGTGCTGTGCGTTCGGGGTAAGTTAGTGGACATGTGCTGCCCGGAGTCAAGGGCACGCATACTTTGAACTGAGATGTGTATTTCCAGGGGCCCTCTCTGTAACGGGACACTAGAATGATGTTAGAATTGCATCTTTTTAAAGCTTTGGAGACTGTCCTTGTATAGCACGGAAACGGGTGAGCTTTGACTCTGACCCATTAAACGCCGTGGTGAAGGCCAGCATGCGTCTGGCCAGAGGCGGGTGGGCTCTGCCCTCTTGCTGGGACAGCCCCCCGCGAGTCCGGGACCCCTGCTGGCCACCGCACTGGCAGCCGTCCGGCTCCAGGCTCCTGGTGCTTAGGTCCTGCGTTCGGGGAGCCTGTGCGTGGCAGGCCAGTGGTCCGCAGGGGGCGAGTGAGAATCTGCCCAAACCGCGCTGAGTGTCATTCTCATTCCGCGCGGCGTGAAACAGCGTGGCGTCCAACTCGGACTGGCGCGGGGTCCGCCTCGGGGCAGCTGTCCGCAGGGCCCTCGGCGTCTCTCTGCGCTGAGTGCGAGGGTGGCGCAGGCTCAGAACCGGGAAGGGGCGGGCCCTGGGGCACTCTGGGGCGCCCTGAGCCGCCGGCACCCCTCGTCTCCTGTGGACTGTGCGCCTTGCGCGCCTGCGCCATGCGCGGTGCGTCCACGCGAAGCCGTTGGCGGTGCCGGGGAGTGGGGGGCCTTTTCCCGCTGCAGCCTGCAGACCAGGGGGCCAGAACTTTCCACTGCGACCTTTTTTCCCGTTTCCAGGAGCGTCAGCGAGATGTGGGTTTCCTGCTGCACAGTGTTTGTCTTCCTGTTTTGTTCCCTGTATCTCTGTACTTTCCATCCTCTCCTGTGGGAACGTGACTTACCCCGGGGGGGGGGCCCCGCTCCCCAGAGTCTCACAAACCCTGACGTGCAGGACAGACGACAGATTTGGGGCTGTTTACCCCTGAGCTGTTTTGCGGGGGCTCAGCTGTGGGGCGTGCCCCCGACCCCGCCCCTCTGAGCTGTGTAGGCCCAGGTTGGACAGCTCGTGCCAGCTCTGGGTGCTGTTTGCGCGTCGTCGGGTGGCAGACGCTGCCAGCTCCGCGACTTCCTCTCCTGACGCAGCTGCTGGTCTGTCCCCCACAAACATCTTTCCTTCCGCCGCCCAGACCCAGGTGGGGACCTGGTGACAGCCGGGCTCCCCCGGTGCCCTCCCTGCAGCGGCTGAGCCCAGGAGGCTCTCTGCCAAGGCAGCTAAGAGCAGGAAAATGGGGAGACGTGGCCCCCCTCCAGGATGGTGGTGGGGGGTCTCCTCGTCCTCCCTCGACCGGCTTGTGCACTGGAGGGCTGCGTGTGGTGTGGGCTGCGTGCTCGCCCTCCACTGTGTCCCGCCCCGTTTGGCCTGCTGGCCCCGGCCTCGCTGCCCAGGCCACTGGGCTGCAATTGGGCTGGACGCTTGGTCAAGGCCTCTTCATGGTCTGTACTCACGTCTGCCCCAGACGTCCCCCGCTCATCCCCCGTGCGGCCTCAGTGGCGAGGTCCGCTGCAGAGACCACCGAGGAGCGTGTGCCGATGCCACTTGCCTTTGGGGACCACGTGTCTGCGGTGTCTTCTGTGGAGCGGTGTCTCTCGGGGTTTCTTTTTGGGGTAATGACAATTTGTGCCATTAGGCAGTTGTGCGACTCTGTGAAGGCGCCAGGAAGTGCTGAGCGATGCTCACCGATGGGTGGACCCCTGGGAGGTGAGGCCACACCCCGCGGCTCGCGGTCCAGCCGTCCACACGTCCCCCTGACACCGCGCCGCAGGGCGCTGAGCCCCGTGCAGTCACTGGACACGAGAGGCGTCCGTGGGCTATGGCCCTTCTCTGGAAGGGCAGGTCCAGCCTGACGGAGATGAGAGAAGAGCCTCTGGCTGGGGTTGGGGGGGTCTCCCGGGAACCGGGTCTCCGGTTAGGGTCAAGGTCAGGGGAAGCACGGCCCGCTGTGGGGTGCAGCCGGCGGGCTGCGGGGACTGTCTCAGGGGCGTTCGTCCTCAGGAGCAGCTGGCACAGGCCTGGGGCGCACGGAGTGGGGCTTCTCGGCAGCCTCAGAGGAGGGACATCGGCATTTTGTGCCTGGCTGTCCTCGACAGCTGCGTTTGTCACAGGCCCCAGCCGATGGCGCCAGGGGAGGCCCGCGGGGGCGGGGCCGGGTCGAGTTCAGGAGGGGCACGGCCTGACGCTCCCTGGGCCTCTGAGTGGGGCTCCCGCGAGCCCCCCCAGAGGGAAGGGTGGTCGGGATGGCGCACGGCCAGGCTGGGGCTGCTGGGGCGTCGCCCTAAGTGTGGGGTTCCCTGCCAGCAGCTATTTTCGGCTGTTTTGATTACAGTTGTCCTCTCTGGTGACCGCGTAGCATCCTGTAAATGCCGGCCGAACCACAGCCCGGGGCCGCGGGGTGGCCACGTGGGCAGCCCTGCTCTGCTGGGGGATGGTGGTGGCCCCATGAGGTTCAGGTAGCACCCGTGCGGGGACAGAGCCTGTGAGGCCATCCTTCCCTCTGCCCCTACTCAGCCCCCGCGGCCCCTCTGTCAGCCCACTGTGAGCCGGGGACGCGTGGCTGCAGAGGTCGCACACTGTCCACCCCGCCCCCGTGTCCCCCGAGTCTGCCCCCAGCTATTGCAGGACGGAGCGACCGGGGGGCGTCCCACGAGGCCACGTGAAGTCTGACCTGCATCTTCGCGGGAAACTGGGGTCCACGCTGCCTCCTTTTTTCCATCGTCCGCATCCTAAGCAGATTCAGGAGCAGGAGAGCAGGGCCTGGGGAGGGCCCTCCCTCCGGTGGGCTTGCGGCCCACGGCCGGGCTGGGAGGCGGGAGCAGCCTTTTCACTGTCGCTGCCCTTGGGAAGGTCACGTCCAGACCACGGGCCAGCGGAGCAGGCCGTGTGGCTTGTCAAGTGCCAGGAGGAGCTGCTGGCATCTGCCCTCGCTTCTGGTGTCAGGGTGAGAGGGACTCTGCCCCCCGGAGGGCAGGCAGCCCCCAGTGATGACACGGCCCACAGGCGTTCACCCCCACTTCTCAGACTGCTGAGCTGGGGTCAGTGATGGGGGGAAACGGTGTCCGTCATTCTGTGCTGCCTGGTGGCCCCCGCTGCTGCCGATGGGTGTGTGGGTGCCCCGCCGTGTCCCCCCGTGTCCCCTGTGTCCCGCCGTGTCCCCCCGTGTCCCACTGTGTCCCAGGATCTTTGGTTTTCGCCTGGGAATAGTTTCATCTCAGGATGGGGTGACTCTGCCTTCAAGTGCAGCCACACAGGAAACACGGCGAAAGTTACGTTACTTTTATTAAAATCAGTTGTAAAATCACTTTTTCCTGGTGCATTCAAAGTTAAATCCCTATTGAAGGTGTAACTGGCCGGTCAGCGGGGACTGGGAAGGACCCCTGTGGCTCCGCCCCTTGAGGCTCCAGAGCGGGCTCCTGGGAGCGCCCGCGTGCGCGCGCAGGTGACAGCGGGACTTCCGGTGGCGTTTCCCACGGTGTGCGGGGAAGTCGTTTCCGAGCTGAGGCGGAGCGGGCGGGGCGGACGCGCGCTCTCACGGGAACGCGGCGTGGCCGTGGCCGCGGCGCCGGCGACCAGCGTGGTCCGGTGGGTCCTGGCTCTGCCCCGACGCTGTGCGGCCCCCTCCGACGGCTCAGACGCCGCGGTGGCCGAGCGGGCGCGGGCTCCGGGGGCTCGCGGGGTTCGCGGGGCTCGTGCGGCGCTTGCAGCGTCGTCCCAGACGCAGTCCCTGCTGCTGTCGCCCTGAAGGACGCACCGAGAGTGTGCAGCTCGATGGCTGCCACGGTGTTCACAGACTCGAACGGCCACAGTCCATCCTGGAACACCTTTGTCGCCCCGGAAAGAATCCCGGAGCCCCTTGCACAGTCTCTCCCCGGCTCGCCGGGGCCCCCCGCTCTGCTCGGGGCTGCCTCTGCTTTCTGGACACTCCGCGGAAGCCGAACCTCGCCGCGCGGCCTTGGTCGCCCGCCTTCCCTCACCGAGCACGGCGTTCTCAGGAGTCATCCGCGTCCCTTTCGAGCCGCGGGCCCTCCGTTCCCCGTGTCCCTCGGGGGCCGTGCTGCTGGGGACGTGCTCGTGCGCCTTGTGCCCTTCGGGACAGTTACAGACTGACCACGTGACCCAGCACCCCCAGCCCTGCACGTGGCCTTACACCCCCTGTCCCCCGAGAGGCCTTTTCTTTTTGTGCCTAATGGCCCTGCTCCTGGCCGTGGGGACAAAGCTCCCAGTCTCCATCAGAGAGTGTGAGGGTCCCCAGGCCGGCTCGTTCAGGAGGGCCAGCACCCCATCCCTGTGGGGCGCCAGCAGTGCCAGGGTTCAGGGCACAGATCCTGCGCTACGTCCCTCCTGACCCCGAGAACAGAGCGAGTGTGGCCGCCGCCTGCCGCCACTGCCCAGCCGTCCCCACCACGGCACAGAACGCCCAGCGCCCTGCCTTCCCCTCATGCCCAGGGCACGTCACCCCCGCCCTCTCGGCAGACCGCTGGCCTCTGTCACGGCCGGGGCAGCAGGCACTGCAGTCAGACCTCTGTCCCGGTGCGGGGCCCGCAGGGCCGAGGCCGGGCTGAGCCCGCAGCCATCGGGGGCTGGCCCTTCCCAGCGGCTGCACCCCGTCTCCCAGGGCCCCGCCCTATGGGGAAGGGATGTCCGCTGCGGTGGGCAGCGTGGGCGGGAGGCTGTGGCACAGGGGACCACCGGCAGTGTCAACACTTCCTCCCCGGCCTCCTGCATGTCGGGAGCCTGCTCAGGGGAGACGCCCGATGATCCCGCTTTTGGGACGGGCGACTGGAAACGTCCTCGCTGCGGCCGCCCTCCCCCTTCCCCCTCCACGCCTCGCGGGCCTGGCGCTGGGCTCGGCGCTGGGAGGTTTGGCCAGAAGCCCTGGACGTCAGGCAGGACCGCGCATTCGGCTGCTGCCTTGTCATCGGCCCCCCTCGTGGCTTCTGCAGAAACGCAGGCAACTGGACGGACGGTGGCTCTGCCTTTCCCGTGACTCGGCAGTGCTGCCGGTGACGGTGTCCCGGTGGCCGCCGTCCCCGCTGCGTCCAGGCGGAGGCCCACGTGGCTCGGACCCTCACGGCTGCTGGGGGGAGGACATTCGAGGAGCCCGCATTGGAGGCCCAGCACGCCCCTGAAACGGCGTCCCTCAGCCTCTGTCTTGGGTCCCCGTCCCTTCTGAGCAGCACAGGACGGCCGGCCCCCAGTACTCCCTCGCCAAGGCCGGTCCCCATCCACCACGCTGGCTGACTCTTCTGCCACGTGTGTCGGGGACGTGGACTCTGATTTCCCAAAGGGAAAAGGCTCCAAGTTGAATGCTCGGCCCCCGGCCCCAGGAGAGCCCCTGTCCCGTGGTGGGCCAGCCCCAGGGGCGGGGCCGGCTGGCCCACAGAACCTGTCAGGATTCCCCCTGGGGGCTCTCGGTGTCTGCTCTTCGCCTGCCGAGGACAGGTCTGGAGTCTTCCACACGTGTGTGCAGCCGGGAGGCGGGCGGGGCCGCACAGCCCCATGCAGAGTCCCTGGGGGTCTGGCCCAGAGGGCACCGAGTCTGCACAGCCTCAGCCGGAGGCACAAGGTCTGCCCTCGTGCCCACTGGTGGACACTGGTGGACACTGGTGGACACTGGGAGCCACCCTCTGCTGGCGCCGGGTTTTTACTGAGATTTTTAAAAGATGATTGCAGTCATCAGAAATCGCACAGATCCCTGTGCATTTTTCCCAGTTCCCCCAGTGGTGACGCTTTGCGACATTGTCACCCAGTCACAGATGGGTGAGAGCTGCCCAGGCGTTACGTCCTTACAAGACGGGGCAGAGCCCGTGTGACTTGCTGTCACGCGAGGGCCCAGCGGGCCGTGTCAGTGGCAGGGAGGGCCCCGGGCAGCCGGACCCTGGGCGTGGCCTCTGCAGCCCCGAGCATCCCGTCTGCTGCCGTCCGCTGCTCCCTGCAGCAGCTGGAGCTGACACAGTGTGTCCCCAAGTCACAGAATGTTACACTGTTGTTGCATGCACTGGCTGTGTACATATCGTGATGGTGATTTCATGTGTCAACTGGACCGGCCTGAGGGGGGCCCAGGTAGCTGGTGACACCTGAGCTCTGGGTGTTCAGACAAGGTTAGCGTTTGAGTCAGCAGAGCGGAGCGGCCTGGACCTCGGATCCAGGTGGAGAATTCCGGGTGCTGCCGGGAGCCTGCAGTCCTCACTGTGCGTTCGGAGGGTGCCCCAGCAAACCCTCTGGGGAGCAGTCCAAGGCCCCCCAGAACTTGAGCGTGGCTTCCCTTCGGCAGAGAGTATCTCAGACAACTTTAAAGTGCTTTCTGGAGCAACCCGTTATTTGAGAAAATTTTTAACAGAAAATGAAGCTGGTCTGTGCTTTCAACCCCCTCCAGGTGGTGTCTGCCCGGGGTGTGCACCTCCCGGGCATCTGGTTGAGCCTTGTTGTCGTGGTGACAGAATGCTCAGCAGCCGGAGCGGTGTGTGTGCTGGCATCACGGCGCTGGCGGGAGACAGAGAGGCACGCGACGGTGCTGAACGCCGTACGTTAGGGCATCCTGCCTCGCGCCGCCAGAGCGCGCACGGCTGGTCACGCTGGCGGCCGCCGCTGCCGCCCGGTGTTCGGGCCGGGCCTCGTCTCCGACACACGGCGCTCGGGAAGCCAGACCCCAAGCCCCGTGCTATTTATGTCTCTGATTCTTTCTTAAACCAGGGCCACGGCTACTTTTGTTTGCTGCTTACTTGGAAGTACACAGGGACGTGACCTTGGATTAGGCCGTGGTTTTCTAAATATAATGCTGGAAGCGCAGCATCCAAAGAAAAGCCAAATAATTGGACGTCAGCCAAATTGAAAACTTTTGGCTATCAAAGGGTACCAGAAAGAACATGAAAAGACAACTCACAGAATAAAAGAAAATGGTTTCAAGGCACGTGCCTCATGAGAACTCGTGTCCAGAATGTAGAAAGAGCACTGAGACCCACAATAAAAAGACGGCACAGTTGACGATGGGCAAAGGGTCTGAACAGACGTTTCTCCAAAGAAGATACGCAAGCAGCCGCCGTGATGCAGACGCGGAGGGCGGACACGAGCGGATACTGCGAATACGGAGAGAGTCGGGGCCTCGGGGCTGCGGTGTGAGCCAGGCCGCTGTGGGGACTGGTGGTTTCTGAGAGTCAGGGACCAGTGGCCCGGCTCCTGTGCTCCCGCGTTGACCCGAGAGACAGAGACGGACGTCCACACGGACGCTCATGGCAGCTTTGCCGTAGCCAGAGGTGGGAACGGTCCAGTGTCGACCGCGCGTGGGTGGATAACGACAGCTGGTCCGTCCACACAACGGACAGCGCTTCAGCCCTTGAAAAGCGGAACACGGCCCTTGCTGCGACACGCGGAGACGTCTGACACGAGAGGCCGCGGGGCTTGGGCCCGCGAAGACGGGGCCCCTGTTCCCTGGGGCAGCACCCGAGCCCACGGGCGGGAGGAGCCGGCTCGCGAGGCTGTGGCATCCCACCCGTGAGCCGCCTGCGGGCCAGGAGCCCGCGCTGAGCCCGAGCGGGTTGGCGGTTTGAGGAGAAAGACCAGGGACAGGTGTTAAGGGCTGAAGACAGAGTCGGTGGGCAGGGGGAGCCGCTGGCGTTCCCGTCTCCTTGTGAAACGCGGCCCGTCGGCCTTCAGCGTCCGCGGCGGGCTCGGCGGTGCCGCCGTCCGGGTAGCACAGTCTTGCTCCGACTTGCTCCGGGCCCGGAGGCGTGGTTGTGCCGGGACGTCCCGTGCTCGTCTGCGGGTTGGCTCGGGCCGGGGGCCGTACCTCATGGGCGGTCTGCCCTCCCCTCAGTTCTGGAATTCGTTTGCTGGGAGGCCAGCGGGCCCTTGCACGCACTTTCCTGTGGCTCTCGGCCCCAGGTGACCGGGGACGGACTCCCAGCGGCTCGCCTTGTGACCCTGACGTCAAGTTTAGCTGATTAGTCACCTCTCCTCGGGGGCTCGCAAGCCCGTGCGTGTCCTGGGCGGGATGAGGGCCAGCGGCTGAGCCTGCTGAGCGGAGGCAGCTGCTGAGAAGCCCTTCTCTCCCAGCCGGTCTCTGCAGGGGGTACAGGACCCCCGAGTGCCTGGGCGGCCCCGCTGCACCCCAGCTTCTGCACTTCTGGCCGGAGCGTGTGGGGCGCTGCATGCAGGCTGTGCCCGGCCACCACCTCCAGGTGGACCTCCACAGCCGACCCGGCCGAGGGCCGACCTCCCGCACGGCCCTGGCCCCCGTGCTGCTCCCGCTGTGTGTCCACCCCCAGGCTCACCCCCAGGCCGTCTCTGTGCGGTGGGGACATTGCTCTGTGCAGCTGACGGTTCTGGTCAGTGCAGATGCCACCAGCGGGCTCGCATTCCCGCGTGTGTGTTTGGTGTGTCACGGCGATGTGTGCTGCGCTCACCGCAGGCCCGTGGCCCACGGCCGGCGTCCGCGTGGAGGGCACTGCCGTCGCTCACGGCGTGTCTGACACGCGCACACTTTGCAGGTGGTAGAGACGCTTGGTGAGTGCGCGGTGCCGGCTTTGCCGTGTGAAAGGTGCTTCAGGAACCACAGCTGGAATCGTAGGAACGAGGCGTTTTTTGTAGCAAAGTGTGTTTGAGGACTCGGGGACCCTTGCCTGACATGTGGGTTTGTGGTGCATGGAGGCGGTCGACCCGCTGCGGGTCTGGGCCTTGGGGGTGCACACCTGCGCCCCCACTGTCCCCCCAGCGGCAAGTCCCCAGCCCTCTGACGCCCCTCACGCCGCTCCAGCCTCCCCTGGGACCCACCTCCCAGGTGACAGACACCCGAGTCCTCCATCTTCCAGCTCAAACAGCTGGTTTCCAACTAGGAAACGCGGGTAGCTGCCTTACCTCAGGCAACACAGACTCCGCTGTGGCTCGGCAGGGCCTCCGCGGAGCGCGACACCTGTCTGGTCACGTGTCCCCCGCCCCCGCGGTTCCCGCCCCCCACCCCGAGGGGCCGCCTGGTGCGGTGGCCGCGTGGATGTGTATGTGTCCCCGTGACTGGCCGGGGCCGCCCCACCCCTGGGTGTCAGGAGGGCCTTTCTGGAGGCGCAACCCGCGCCCCAGGAAGGGAGCCCGCAACCTGCTCTCCCCCCGGGGCTGGGCGCGCACCGCCCACCGCCCTGGGTCCCGCGTGCTCCGGGGTCTCTGCCTGCAGACGGCAGGGGCCGGACTCCCCCTATCCGCAGCTGCGTGAGCCAGCACAGGCCTCTGATCTGCACACGCACACACACTCACACTCGCGCGCTCACGCATGTTCACCCACTCACGCTCACACGTCCATGCATGCTCACACCCACACGTGCACATGCGCATGCAAACACATGCGCACACGCTCGCACACATACACCCCCACCCACACACCGCCTATTGGGTCTGTCTCTGGGGCACCCTGACCAACACAAACGTGGCTTCGGGAAGCTGAGACGCTTCCCCTGCGGACGGCAGCAAGATGGGCCCCTCGTGCCCAGGTGGCCCCAGCACCCCCAGCTCCCGCCAGCTCCCCCCAGCAGCCCCCGCACCCCCCAGCTCCCCGCCAGCTCCCCCCAGCACCCCCCGCACCCCCCAGCTCCCCGCCAGCTCACATCAGGTCCCAACTGCGGCCAGCGCGCCCCCCACCCCGCGATCCCAGCCCCGCGAGCGTCAGGGACGCTCCCTCCAGGGCGCGTCCGCGTCCAGTCTCCAGGGCTTGTGACCCATTTTTGAGGGTTTTTTTTTGTGGGGTCCACTCCTCACTAGTATCCTGTCTGAATGTTGGGTCCAGAGCAGAGAGAACCGCTGGGCCCTGGGCCTTCTCGGACCCGAGAGAGGCCGGAGTGGGGGAGCTTCGCCTGTCCCCGACCACCATGCAAACCCTACACCCGCCGCTCAGCGCGTCAGACTCGCTGGTGCCAACAGCGTCGATCCGCCAACCGCCAGGAAGTTGCCAGAACTTACGATTATTTATATTCCCGCTTGTTTCCCAAGTGGCAAAGCTGCCACCGGCACCATCTGCACCTGTAAACAAACGCTGTGCTCTTGGCTCGTTCTTCCCGCAGAGCTGCGGGGGGTCCGGTGGGCTCCGAGCGCGCGCGGGGGGCGCACAGGCCGTGAGCGCGCCGTCGGCGGCCCCGCCACGTCTGGGGGAGCGCACCTCACCGCGCCGGGCCGCAGTGCCGGTGGCGGTGGGCGCCAGCCCACCCGGGCAGCCCCCCACCCTGCCCGCGGGGCGCCAGACGCTTCGTCTTGGCGGACAGTTCCGGAGTGGACGTGTTGAGAGGGGTGGGAAGCTGGCGGGCGGGCCGGGGCGCTCTGCGCCCTGGGCAGGTGAGGCGGGGTCTTCGCCGCCCGCACCCTGGAGGGTGACGCGGGCACCCGGCAAGGCTGACGCTGTTCCCGCCCCGCGGCCCGCATAACCACGCTGTCCCTCGTGTGGGCTCCACTGGGCCCGAGCGTCAGGGTGACAGAGACCAGCCCCTCCCCCACCAGCTCCATCCAGAGGGTGTCGCGCCGAGGGGCAGTTTCTGAGTTCTGAATCACCCTGACCTTTTGTGCACAGCTCTGCCTTTGACCCCTGACCCCTGGACCAGGAAGGTGTCGTGCTCTGTAGTTTTCCTACATTAAGACTGTTAATCCGTTTTAAATGATGATGAAACACTCCAGCTGTACTAGACGAATATTTGAGAGTGAATGTTGGGATTAATTATCAAACCAAATGCACCCTCCCCCGCCACCACCCCTCCACCCCAGCCAGAATCTAGATTCCCACAGGTGTGTCCTAAGCCATTCATTGCCACCCCCACCATCCCTGTCAGGGCGCGACCTCTTCCATCGTGACTTTTAATTAGTCACCACATAAGAAAACACATCTGCTCACTGGCAGTTTGCAACTTAAAACAATATTCCCAATCTCCTAGCCGTGCTGGGTGAGATCACCGGCCCAGCGGGGAGGGGACGTGTGGTCCGGCCCGTCCCCCTTTCCTGGGGCTGCAGGGCACCGCGGGGTCGCACAGATGCCTCTGCCTCGGGGAGCAGGGCTGTGTCTGGGCGGCTGGCGCCCGGGCGGGAAGCCCAGGCCGCAGGTGGCAGCTTTGTTCCTGGCGGGGTCTCGCTGGCCCTTGTCCCCCGCTGCAGTGCAGAGGGCGGGAGGGGGAGGTGGGGCTGCAACGCGTCTCTCTGCACCGGGCGCCCCCTTTCTTTAGGGACCCGGCGACTGCAAACACTGGAAGGCCCAGCAGACTGCGCCCCTAACGTGTGGCCCGCGTCGCACACACTGACCCCTCTGGTGTGTCCAGCAAAGCTGACCCAAAGCGTCACCATGCTGGGCGCATGTGACTTTTCAGTCAAAGACACTGGCCAGTCACAGCAAACAAGGGACAGCTCTAGCTGGGGGCCTCTCGTCTGCTGGGAAAGGTGTCAGCATGGTGACTCCTGGGGCGCGCAGATGAGCAGAGGCCCCAAGGCGCAGCGTGTGCCACGGAGGACGGATGGGACGAGTTCGGAAAGGCCTGCGGGAGGCGGATCCTGAGTGGAGCCTCCCTGAGCCACCAGACTGGGCAGGGCCACCGCAGGGCAGGGGAGAGGGGAGCTGCGGGGAGCTGGGGGGAGCTGGGGGGAGCTGGCAGGGAGTTGGGGGGTCCTGAGGGAGCTGGGGGGAGCTGCGGGGAGCTGGGGAAGCTGGTGGGAGCTGGGCCTTTCAAAGTGAGACGCAGACAAGTGTTTAACATCAATAAGAATAGCCATTCGGGAAGCAGTGGCTCGGGCAGAAGCCGGACGTTCTGATGAGGGACAAAGGCGCGGGGTGTCCTAAGAAGGATGGCGTTTTCGTTGGTGTGGATAAAGCAACGCAGCGACTCCAATCCTAAGCAGCGCTGTCATTTTTCAGCCTGGTCATCGGTCCATCAGCCACAGTAACTTTTCACGTTATCTTTGCGGCTTTGGGGCGCACAGGGTTGCTTAGGTCCAGCCCGGAGGTTATTTTGTCCTATTTGTACATTCCAAAGGCTTAAGGAACAAGACGTGCAAGGCAGCTCTGGCCTCTACAGTTTGCTTCGTGGTGCCACACAGGTCCCGGGGGCTCTATGTATTTACTCACTTCTCTTCATTTCTTTTCTTATGGTTCCTCAGACATAATCATTTCCATCATCCAACCTTCACATTCACTGATTCCTGTTGCTTATTCAAATCTGCCGGCGAACCCCCCACCCCAAAAGATCTCTTTTGAGCTTTACTGTACTTTTGAGCTCCAGAATCTCTGTTTGGTTTCCTCTTACGTTTCCTCTCACTGGTGTTTTCACTTTGTCCATCTGTTGTTTCAGGGGCAGTTCTCTTGCTCCTTTCCTGTGCCTGGGCCACACTGCCCTGTTTATTCGAATGTTTGCCTTTTTTTCGGTGGACCATTCGATAGACATCTGAAGCCAATGACGTGACTCTGGATGTCGGACTCGCCCCCTTCCCCAGGATTTGCTGGGATTGTTGTCCTTTGTTCTGTTTTGTGGGGTTTTCTTGTTTTGTCTTAGAGGCCCTCTCTGTGCCAAGCCTCAGCCTGAAATGTAAGCGTAATGGTTCCTCGGGTCTCTTCCGAGCCGCTCTGGGCATGCGCGGCCACTTCCTAATGCTCCCCCATATGCAGGTTTGCTGTTTCCTTCGTGAATGTCCCAGGGTTTAAGGTCTGGATCCCAACAGGGGGAAAAGGTGACAAATGAAGAGAGGGAAGGGCGCTTGCCCTTTAAATCTCCTGGGAGTCAGAAGCCCTGGGGGGTGGGGGCCTGCCTCGGCAGTGGCAGTGCAAGGTGGCCCCCCCACCTCTCGTCCTCACCTCTGTGACCGGAAGTAGCAATCAGCACAGAGTCCCAAACTTTGGGGGACAGAGTTCGTTTGGCCCGCCCCGTCTCCCACAGTCCGTGTGTGGGCTGCTTTGGGAAGTGTGCCCAGCGGCCTGCCGGGGGTCCAGGGTGGCAGACAGGAGCTGCTGCTGTGCTGACAGTGGAAATTGACCGAAATTATTGTCGAGTTCTTCTGGGGGGTGCAAGCCTCCAACGGGGCCCCGAGGTCCAGTGACGTCAGACAGCTTCTGCCCTGCAGTTGTGCTGCTCCCGTCCCCGCAGGGTCCAGTCAGGCCCTCGGGAAACGCGTCCCTGTTGTTAATTCTCCTATTCCTCCCTCTGAACCTTTCTAGCGTGTCTTGGGGAGCCGTGGGTCAGTTTGGGGATTTCCAGAAAGTTAATTGTGGTGAGGCGATTGCACTGGCCCTTGGCCTCTAACGTTGGCCAGCAGGGGTTGTGAACACGGTTGGGCCAGCTCCGCGGGTGGGGGACACAGCTCACACCGTCAGCTGCGGTGTTCGCATGGCACCTGGAGGCTGTTTGACACTTTCCAGAACAGTGAGTGTGGCAGCGTGAGGCGGGAATTCATTCCCGGGCGGGTGTGTAAGCCTAGTGAAGCCTTCTTATGGCGCACGGCTTGATGGTGGCCTCCCCTGCGGTCACACTGCAGATGGGGAGGCAGCGGCCTCGGGTTCCGGGTGCTGCCGGCTGCTCGCCGCGTGCTCTCTCGGGGCCCGTGGTCGCCCGCCCTCACTGTCCCCCTGGCCTCTTTTGCAGAGGAGGCGGAGCACGGCCTGGCGGCGGGCTCGCTGTCGCGGCGGCGGCGCGCGCTGGCGCTGCGCGAGGACGGGCCGCGGCGGCGCGCGCACCTGCACATCGGCCTGCCGCGCGACTTCCGCCCGGTGTCGTCCATCATCGACGTGGACATCGTGCCCGAGACGCACCGGCGCGTGCGGCTGTTCCGCCACGGCTGCCAGCGGCCGCTGGGCTTCTACATCCGCGACGGCACGAGCGTGCGCGTGGCGCCGCAGGGGCTGCAGAAGGTGCCCGGCATCTTCATCTCGCGCATGGTGCCCGGCGGCCTGGCCGAGAGCACCGGGCTGCTGGCCGTGGACGACGAGGTGCTGGAGGTGAACGGCATCGAGGTGGCGGGGAAGACGCTGGACCAGGTCACGGACATGATGATCGCCAACAGCCACAACCTCATCGTCACGGTCAAGCCGGCCAACCAGCGCAACAACGTGGTGCGCGGCGGGCGCGCGGCCGGCGGCCCCGGCCCCGGCCGCCTGAGCCTGCCCGGCGCGCACGCGCTGCCCAGCCTGCACCCCGACGACATGGAGAGCGACGACGAGGCGGACGTGGTGCTCGAGGGCGGCCTGGAGCCGCGCCTGGTGCCCCGGCCGCCGCCCGGCAGCGTCGCGCGGGTCAACGGCGCGAGCCCGGCGGCCGGAGCGCACGGCGCGGGGCGCGAGGGCGGCGGCGACAGCGCGCGGCGGCTGCTCAGCTCCCTGCGGGCCGACCCGCGCCACAGCCTGGAGCTGCCCCCGGGCGGCGTGGAGGAGCACGGGCCGGCGGTCACCCTGTAGCCCGCGCGACGGCCGGGCCGGCCGCCAGGGAGGGGCTGCCGAGCGCGCGGCCCCCTCCGGAACCAGCGCGCATGTGGCCGGGCGCCTCGAGTGCTGGGCACCCCAAGCCCCCCGCGGCCCGCCCCGGGGCAGCTCGCGGGCAGGGGCCACGCTGCCTCCTAGACTCTGCAGCACAGAAGCCCCGCGTGCCCGGCCCACAGCCGTCCAGTGACAGCGCGGATCTGACCACGGGCGGAAGAGACTTCATTTTTAAGTTTTTAAAAACATTTTTTAAATGAAGCTTTAAAATTACCTTTTAAAAAAGAGTCATATTTTTAACACGCCCGGAGCACCTGCACCCCTTCGCTGGCACCGGGCAGCCCTGGCACTGGCGCGGACCCTGCCGTGGGAGAGACACTGGGACGCGCGCGCCAAGGTCGGAGGCACCCGGACCTGTAACGGCGGTGACGCCAGGAGGCGGGTTCCAGGCTTTCACTGTTTTAGTCGTATTTCAAACAGCCGACTGGGCGTCAAACCCCCAGACGTCGCCGAGAAGGGTGAGCTTGGCTGACGGGGTGGTGGCCGAGGGGACGCGGAGCGTCCTCCGGGCCTTCGTGGGGTTGGCAGTGGCCTCTGCCCCGTTGGAAGGAAAAGCTCAGCAACACCATTTGTGACCAAAAGGCGACATTTACTCAGAGAAAGCGCAGTCTTCGGGGCTCCTCTGACTCAGGCTGCCCTTGAAAAGGTTGGGTGCTGGATGGAGGAGCCTGCCACGCACCCCCCGCCCCCCGAGATTGGACATGTAGGGTCTGTTACCTTCGTTTTTAAATAACAAGTCGCACACATTAAATTTATTGTCACTTGCCTTTGATCTTCTAGCAATATTTACATGTTTAGTTATTTCAAATGTTTATTCATGTTTATACCCATTTTATATGAAGAGTATTTTCTGTTTGAATTTAATGTTGAAAAGAAAATGTTACACTTATATTTTGAAAACTAAACTTTGACCAAATAATAAAACTTCCATATAAATACAGGTAAAAATATTTTTCTAGGTGGCCTTTCTATGCAGCTGCTGCTCCTGTGGCCCAGCGCCCCCTGCTGGTCACTGGCAGAACTGTCCTGACCTCGCGGACGTCAGGCCCACAGCAGACGGAAAACCGTACCTGGATGCTTTCATTTTCCCGAATCCATTAAGTGAAAGGCAAATGTTTTCCTTTTGCGCAGAAACTATTTATTGCTCGGAAGTAGTTTTTATTGACTAGTTGAGGTTTCCTGCGCCAGTGCTTGACGTGGCTGTTCAGATGCCAGGCTGTTTGTTTAGCTCCCGAGCCCAGGGAAGACCAAAGACGCTCGCTGTGGGCGGAGCCCCCACGCTGCCGGGGTCGTGAGCTCCAGCTCGGTCCCAGCATCGCGCCGGGCGCTTCAGCAGTTGGAAGACGTTTTTACTACTGCAAGTATTATAGAAGCAAACTTCTAACGCTCACTCACTATCACAAAGGAAATGTCCGTTTACTAAGTTATTGCTGGTTAAAGAGTATCTTGTTGAATAACTGGGTCTGTTACCAAGAAGGAAAGTTGTATTTCTTACGTTTTCTTAAGCAAATGTGAATAATTTTTTTAAAAGAAAAAAATGGCTTACTGAGGTTTGTGTGCTATCGTTCATAATCTTAGGAGTTATGAACTGCTTGGAATACCTGCTTGAGTGTATTTTTCTACCCAGATCTATACTTCTGCTATTTTTTCTTGAAAATGTTATATTACATGTTAAAAGTTTTCTTGGTTTTATATATCAAAAAATAAAGACATTTTCTCTGCTTTTAATGGTATTTCTCATTTATGTTCTAAACAACGGAGAGAATGTCAGTGCCGATGACGGCGAGTGTGGGATGCCGGCCCTATGTACCTAGATCCTTTCACGTATCATTTTGTTTTCACTTGATCCTCACACAGTCTCCATGAGGCAAGCAGTCTAATCCCCATTTCACAGGTGAGAAGATGGACCCGAACTCAACCAGGTGGTAGGTCATTTTAAATCACTGCATTCCGGTCACATGTGAGGGGAGAGAGCTGTGTCAGGCCCAGAACCTCCTTCAGAAAACGCACTTCTGAATACTCACTGTGCAGAATCCCCACTAGCGCTGTATCATTCTGAGGATGCTGTGTGTGTCCTGCATAGCATCGTTCCGGAAACAGATGTTACGGAGACAGCAGGGAGCACCCAGGACTCCTGGAAGAGCATGACGGGAGCTTTGCCAGAATTCGTCACCTGCCGAGTCCCCTTGATGACACCAAGCCACAGGTGCCCTTGTCTGGTGTCCAGTTGGGGAGACAAGTAGGTGGACATTCATCCTCACAGTCCGATGAGCGGGCAGGCGGTCAGATACCAATGGTGGTACATGGCTAACTGAACTCACGTGATGCGGTCGGATGCGGGCGCCTGACTGGGAGCGTGGCGCACAGCCCTGGCTGCTGGCAGGTGGCCGCACTGCCCCCCAGAACAGGCACTGATGCTCGGAGGAGCCAGCCTTTCAGCCGCCGATGAGGCTGTCCCCTGACCAGTGAGGTCATGTCGTATCTTACAAAGGGATCACAGGAAGTGGGGTCTTAGGAAAGTTGCAAAGGCATTTGAGAAATGCTGTTTAAAAATCCAGCTTAGCCAAAAGTTGAGGTAAGTTTTCCAACAGAAGGCCATTAAGTTACTTTGACATCTCCATCAAATATATGTTTTAAACTATGGTCCCTTTTTAATTCTTGCATGAAAAAACAGCCCCAGGGATGGACAACAGGTCATTTTGTGGGCAAAAATGCCTCCAGGGCAGGAGTTCGTACCCTGAAGTTTTGTAGCTGCGCTGAAAATCAATGTCACAACAGTCTGAATATGCAACTTAAAATTAGGGCTGACGTGGGCTCCAGGTCCCAGATGCCAGTTCTCCGGTAACGAGCCCGGGCCACTCTGCTGCGCGTCTGCTCCGACTCGCCAGCTCCCCACGCTACGCTCTTCCAGCAAGGGAGCTGCTGTCTGCACTCAGGGCACCCCCACTTCACGCGGGCTGCAGGGCTCATCTCCGCCTGGCCCCCAGGCTGTGGGCTCTGTGAGAACCAGCCAGTGGCCGGCCGCCCCGGAGCCGCGGCTCAGAAACAGGGTGGAGCTTGAGCATCTTTGTCGCCAAGAAGTTCCCAGCGGCTGGTTCAGGCGCCGCACTCAGAACCTCCGGCGCGTGCCCTTGAACTGCTGCCGGGGGAGTTACCGGCTGTGCCCCTGACCTTGGCCTCGGGGGTCAAGGCTCCGTGCCGCAGACACGCAGGGTTTTCCCGTTCTGGTAGGTGCGGGCGTTGAGGCCCTAACAGCACCAGGGGCCGGCGGAGGATCGCGGGGTGCGCGTGCTGTTCGGTGAACCGCGGCTTGTGCCCGGCACGCCCTGCCTCTGACCTCGACCGCCTCGCGTCTTACCCCTGAGGGAACCCAGGTCCACCTACAAGTGGATTTCCCTCTTATCTTTCCTCACTTATCTCGTTTTCTTGCGCGTTTTCTTCAGAAAAGGGAACTTTGGGGCACTGAGAACTTTTCACTACTGACCCCCGTTTCCAAGGAGGGCGTTGCTCTGACAATAGAAAGCACACAGAACGACTCGGGCTGGTCCCCCAGCCCCGGGAACAAGTGCGTTTCCACACTCCAGGGAGCTTTGAAAGCAGACACGGGGTGGCCTGAGCTCTCGTGCCAGGACGAGCCCCTTCGTAACACGTTTCAAATGATCCGTTCAGTGGGGCGGCGGCACCCCCGGCCGTGGTGGCGACGCCGTCCTGCTGCTCCGGACCGGGCCGCAGGGTCTGGGCACCTCATCTGAAGCCCGCCGCGGGCGAGAGGCTCAGGACCGCCCACAGGGCCCTGGAGAGAAGCAGGCCGTGCCTGGTGTCACCGGGCTGCCGTCCGGTGTTCTGTTTTGTCCCCTGTGCTGGCAAAGCCCTTTTGTCAGAGGTTGTTCTGTTCTCTTTGTCCAGGGTTCAGCACTAGCTGCTCCGTGAGCGTGAGCACACGCGTTTCCATGACCTTACGCTTTAAAAACGTCACGACGGACGAGGACATGTGGTGTGTCATGTGCTGATAACAGCTGTGGACACAAACAGCCGGAAGGAGGATATTGTAAATCTTCCCCATCACTTTTCAAACAAGCGAGGAAGGAAAGACAGACCGACATTTCCCAGGCTGCACCGTCATTTCCAGAGCGATGGTTCGCCCGTGTCCTGACCCCCGCGCTCTGCCCGCCCCGTCCACCTGCTTCCGCGAGCAGCATCTGTCCACACGGCTCTGAGGGGGCGCCGCGCGCCTCTCTGAACCACTCTGGCGTGAGCGTGCCCTCCAGTCCCTACGACAGTGGGCACGGGACTTGCCGTCCAGCACAGGTGACTCCAAAGCATGGCCGGGAGGGCCGTTCCCATGAGAGGGTCACGTGAGTGGCCCTGGCCCTCTGCCAGTGCTGAAGGGACCCGCGGAAGGAGTACCGTGGTCTCAGCGCCGCTGCTGTCACTTTCTCCGTCACGACGCTCATGTCTGAGTGTCCAGAGAACGGACGCCACTGGAGCAGTGACGGCAGGAAGCCTTGTCCCCACCCCCACCAGTGACCAGCCTGTCACCCTCGCGCCCACATTCACCTCGCTCCTGCCCCAGCCCCGCGGCCGGTGGCCAGGCTCCCAGGAGGTCCCCTGCCCCCCAGGAGTGGCTGTCACCTGACTCAGGGCAGTGAGGCAAAGGTTCCTGGCCGAGCACTACAGTTTCCTGTGACGCGGTCCTCCCGAAACCGCCGCTCAGACCTGCTGGCCGCCCGCCGGGCTCCTGGAGGGCACGCGGCTCCGTCCCCTCATCCATCCCCTCACCCTGGGCTGCACCCCTCTTCAGACGTGCGGCCCGGGACCCTGCTGCTTCGGGAACGGGAAGGGCCACGCCACAGGGAGGCTCAGTGCAGATGACACGCTGCCCACGTGGCTTGTGGCGTGCGGCAGGGAGCCGCTGGCCGTGCACACGCGCACACGAGCCATGCACACGAGCCACGCGAAGCCGTCCCCAGCCCTGCGCTGGTACCACCTGAACGTTCTCAGACTCTACATTTAGATTCAGGCGCAGATTCAGATCAAAGAACACGAAGGCATTAAACAAGCCAGCAGATGGCGATGCAGGTTTGGGGGCCCCCGCACCCTACTAATCCCAGTTCAGGGTGCTCACCAAGCAGGATAAGGCATAAGAAGAGACCAGCTTTGCCCGCACCGGTGAAGGCGGGGTGACGCCCAGGACACAGGCACCCCTCCAGCACTCGCCAGGGCAGTGGGCCCGGGCTGTGGACACGAAGTCCACTTTCCCTGTCACAGGCGGGCGGGTCACACAACCAGAGCTGGGGCTTCGCCGGCAGAGGGCCAGGCACCTGTGCAAGAGCCAAGGCCACCTCTGCAGCTGCAGCCTGCTCCCGAGCTAGGTGGCCCTGCCAAGGACCCGCGTGAGGTCCTGGTCTCTGGAAGCGCAGGGCCCCAGTGGCCGCAGGGCCTGTCCACCAGAGGGGACAGTCCTTTTGCAATTCCCTCGGGGCTGCCACTTCCTGTTAGAAAACACCACACAGACCTCACCTTTCCCAGGTCGCAAGACACCCGCAGAGGGCCAAACCCAAGCCATCACCTGTCACCCGCCCGCAGCCCCGGAGCTGCTGCACCTGCCGCTCTGTGTCCCCTCCCCCGCCGAGGTTGCTGGTCGCCGGGGCTGAAGTCGTTTTAAGGACTTCGCTCACGATGAGGGCACCTGGGCCAGGAAACAAGTCCGTGCCTCCACTTCGGACCTGGCTTCGGCCACGGCGGCACCGCGGGCCAGGCCATCGCGGCCGAGCCGGCGCCCCTGGTGCTGATGCTCCCCACCCCCACCCCTGCGAGGAGCCGAAGGCCGAGCCCAGGCAGGTCGGGTTCTGACCCAGCCAGCGGGCGCAGGTGCCCGGCGGTCGCTCCCTCTGCCGCCCCCGGGTGGTCAGGACACGGGAGGGAGGGAAGGAGGCGGGATGGAGGGTGGCAGGGAAGGACGGACGGCGTGGGCAGACGTGTGGATGTTCTGCACCATCGGCAGCGGCACGAGTTCACGGCGCCCTCCCCCGTCCCGTCCTAGCACAGCAGCTGCACACGAGAGACGTTCGGCACCGTGCACGTCCCGCGGGGGCGCACCTCTGCCCGCGGCTCCGGGACCCCATTCAGGTTTTGTAAGGGCACTAACGGGGACAGCAAAGACAGTAAGTTACCGTTTCGCTAATGGCTCTTCTATTAAGCAACTTCTATCAACTTAAAAACATAAGCGTTCCACGTGAAAAGTTCTGCTATATAAGTTACTAAATTAATAACCAATGCTTTTTTCATTAAAAACTTTTTCTAAAAATTCTATTCATAAATTTAATGCACGATGTTAGTTAATCTCGAACTAAGATTGCTTTGTTACAGACCAAAGCTTTAGACGTGAGTCGAAGACCTAACTCGTGTTGATGAGTTTGTGGGCACAACAGACACGGTGTTTGGATATAAACATCGCTGCAACTCACACACCACGATATAGTCATATATTTAAATCTGCAAGATACTAGGATTGTTAACTAACTATCCAATTACTCAGATGCCAACTGAATTTGCAACAGAAAAAAAAAATGTTCATCTATTTACTGTCTTCTCATTCCAGGTGATGATTTTATAATTAGCACTTGGCAAAGAATAACAAATGTTAGAATTAAAATTTTTAGTGCGGCTCGTGCTTTGAGTCTATAGCAACGTAATACCAGTTCATGTGTGAGAACCAGTGACATATGAAAACAAAGTTACAGGGCCTGAAGCGACCGGAACCCAGACCAAGTAACCCATGGGGCCCCCGGTGACGAGGCTCGGAGTCGCTTGAACACTTCGGGTCCAACATTTATGGCGAGTGCATGTGGCTCCACGTGTGCGATACAGTACTGAAGGCCACGTGTGTCCAACATTATGGACAGACTTCAGAGAGATCACAGGCTCGGCTTCAGACCACTGCAAAAAAGCAGGTGTCACAGTAAAGCCATCACACGCACTTTCCAGGGCACATAAAAGCTATGTCTGGGCTCCTCGGGAGTCCTCTAAGTGTGCACTAAGCACCATGTTTTAAGAAACGATGTACATACCTCCATTAAAACGCTGGCCATCACTGGAGCCTCAGCGAGCCGTCTTTCTGTGGGTGCAGCCCCCACAGCTACGTGGGAGTCACAGTGCTGTTCACACGTGGCCGGGAGGCCTGCTGTCGCTGGCTGGAGAGCGCTCGGCCCTCCACCTCCTACCTCACCAGCCTGCAGCCTCACAGCCTTAGGGAGAGGCTGTCACTAGCCCCTCTGGTGCCTCAGGTAGGTTAGGGACCTCCACTCCGTTAGGGACGCAAGCTGGCAGCCTGGCCACCCCGCCAGGGGCACACTGAGGCAGAGGTCCATTCTGCCAGCAGCGGGCTGACGTGGGCAGGAAAAGTGACAGAAAGGAAAGGCTAACCAGGGCGCGGGTGGGGAAGGCGCTTCTCACCTCTATGAGTTTGTGGATGAAAGCTTTCTTGGGCCCTCCTAAATTACTGCCTCTCACTTACTCGATGTTAAATGAAGTGATGTGGGCTCCCTTTGTTTAAAAAAATAACACATCAAAAACAGGGTAAATTCAGGTGCTGAAATGCTATGCCACATTACAAATGAAGAGACTTCCAACACATAGTATTTTAAAAGTTGATGCTACATAGGTAAAGAAGTATTTAAAGTATACTTTTCATAACCATTATACAAAAAGAACTGTCTGCTTCCCTTGTTTCTAATCATCTTTGAAGACAGTTTCAAAAAATCTCCACACAAACTATTAAATCTGTTGTTTTTCCTTTCGGAACAATAAATACATGCATTGTTTACATTTGCAGGAACTCCCACGTGCTCTTTGAAGCTTGGCCTGTATCGAATTTGGCCTACATGTGTAAGCCTAAAAAAAATCAATAGCGGGAAGCCAGCGTAAGAATCAGCATCAAAAGCTAGGATACAATTAGAAATTAGAATTCCTTTATCGGTGACTCCCAGCAGTGACATTTCCGGTGGAGACCGGGGCAGGGAGGTGCTGACTGGAGCAGGCAGAGGCCAGGGATGCTGCTCCAGCCCTGCAGTGGACAGGACAGTGATCACCCCCCCCAAAGAATCATCGGGCCCAAAATGCCACCAGAAACCCTTCGTTCCAGGACTGAACGAAGGTGGTGAAGCCCCACCTGCCCTCGCCAGCACCTCCAAACTGGCCACCCCACCTGGCACGAAGCGGGCAGCCACCAGAGAGGCAAATTCCGTTGGACAGTTTGGGGGCCACTGTTACAGACACGTCAAGACTATCCAGACGCATCTATTTTGTGACCCTGGTAATTAGCCCTTTGGAGTTATGCTGTACAAATCACATTTCTTAGAAAATAAATGCGGTATCTATTTCCACACAGATTATTCCTGAGTCACAGTGATGTTTCAACTGTTAAAAGAATTAAACAGTTCTCTTTGCAGTGGTATAACAAATTTTAATTCAAAATAGACACTCTGAAAACAATAAGTAAAAAAAAAAAATAAAATAAACTTCGACAGGCTCTTTTTGAATTGACAAGGGTACGCCACATGGACCACTTCCACGACCGGCTCGAAAATGCACAGTATAGCAATTACATGCAAGTGTACTTTTTAAAACCCATATAGTAACATCATCTCATTTCCCAGAAAATGTCACATTCTCGGAATCTATCGGGGAGGTGCCTCTGCTGTGCACCACCAGTAAGGTCTACACTAGCTGGTCGCCATTACTGGTTCTGGTGCTTTAAAATTTTAAATTGCTATTATGTGAAATTAAAACAAACAACAAAAAAAATGAGGTTTAACTGTCCCAAGGACAGCAACACAGTGGCGTTCTTCAGCAATACCCACCCCGCCAGCCAACACCGAGCTAGGCGAACACCCATCCCGTCTGAATACGCTGACCCAGGAAACGCCAAGGCCGGTGGATCCACCAGAGGCTCTGCTCTCGGCCCACTGGTTCGCCCTCTCCCTGAACACCCGCGCTCAGGTTTCCACGTCCACTCAGGGTCGAGCTCCACCCCTGAGCTCCTTCCCTCCCACTGGTTATGGAGAGGTGTGTGTGTGTGTTCAGTGTTTCTTCTAAAGGCACTAAAGATCTGTCGTCTTACCTTTGAATGGAAATGACACCGCCGTATCAAAACGAGGGGAGAGCCCACACTGAGAAGTTATTTCTGCACCTACAGAGTTCCTGCATTTGTGAAATAACTCTTATGACCTAAATACCATGAACACATTTGGTTTTCTATGAGTTATAATCAAAAACAGCTGTTAAGACACACTGGAAAAAATGTGAATGAAAACCATGACCTAACAAGCACACGTCTCACGGAGAAGAAACCAGCACACGGTAACGCAGTGCGCTCGCACACAGCCCAGGGGTCGTGCTCTCGTCTCTAAACGTTCACCACATTGTTTATGGCTGTGTGTGAAGCTGAGCGAGAGCAAAGCTTTCACTTGCAGTTGATTGTTTTCTGAAACAAGCTGACACTTCCTTAAATGAGAAAACCAACACGTATAAGATTTCATTTTTTATCATACTGGTACTGACACTACTGGAAAAACAAGGCGTGCGTGAAGTATCAAAGGATTTAATTTACTTGAAAGAAGAAAAAACTAAAAACAACGGTGACCAAAGCAAACTGCAGGAAATAACGACTCTGAAGGAACTACTGCGTCTTCGTGTGCAAGCCTCGCCGAGCACCTGGAAGACGTCTGACAGCAGCATGAAGACACTGAAATTGATGATTAGTTCAACGGACAGTGAAGAAAATAACATTTTTTAAATCTCAATTGAAAAAACTACTAATGTCCTAAATTTATTTTACAAGGTTTGTGGTTCATACTCAAATTTCAATCTATGTTTAACATTTTTAAGTTCAGACATATCGAAGCCTAGAAGTACAGAAGGCTTGTGATTTTTTATTGCTTTCATGCAAATGTATCTTCTTTTTCCAAAAAATGAAGCCACGTCAATTTTCCACACCCACAAGAGTGAGGACAGTAGTTCTATTTCCTTTTTACTAGGATAAGGTCTCTTGTGAAAATAATCTCTAAGGAACTGCTTTTTTTCTTCATAAGAACGATCTTCGTATTTTTTGGGGTTTAATGCTAAAATCTGAAGAGTGTCGTCACTGACCACCAGTGGTCCTTCCGTCCTGCTCTCACTCCTTTGTCTTTTAAAAGGTGTGACACTGGTGACCTTTTCAGGGGCCGGGGCGGCTTCGGCGTTTACGACAGGAGGCCGTTCCTCCTCCTCTCTCGGGTCCTCCGCCCCGAGGTGGCCATCGGGCAGCTTTCTCTTCACGGAGAGACCGGAGTCGTGCATCACGTCGCCGTTGACCAGAAGCAGCTCGCCGTTCTCGATGAAGTCCGGCTGGACCTGCAGGTCCGAGCTGCTGTCCTTCGGGGCACTGCGACAGCGCACCAGGTGAATGGCGATGGCCGCCAGCGTCATGTTGCCAGTGTAGACCCCACAGCAGTGGATGCACTTGAAAGCCGGCGACTTCAAAATCGTGTGCACCGTGGGTGTGATGTGGTGCCTGTCCTTCAGATGGAGCTCGTACGCCTCGGCCGTCACGAACGTGCCGAAGCAGAAGGGGCAGGTCAGCGCCTGTTTGCTGGGCCTCCCGGGCACGCCCTCGGCCTGAGGCCGCACCTTGATGTACACGGGCACCAGCGACTTGGAGTGTATGCCAGCCAGGACCGCCAGGTAGACCTCCCGGTCCCCGAGCTCCGCCCTGGGCAGCGCGGCGACGAAGTCCAGGTGGGGGAACAGCAGGCTGCCGTTGGCGTCGACGTCCAGCTGGAAGCCCTTGCTGCTGTAGTCCACCGGCAGCCTCTTCCCGCCGGGGTGCACGGCGCGGCTGTGCTCCGACAGGCCGCGGATATCGTGGAACGTGCGGGGGCAGAACAGGCAGCCCAGGCCGTGCATGAGCAGGTGCGGGACGAGCTCCTCCTCCGCCAGCAGGCACTTGCAGGACAGGCAGCGCACCGTCTTCTCGCGCAGCCACTTGAGAAAGGGCGCGCACGCGGCCAGCTTCTCCGGCTCCAGCTTGTCGGCGGGCCGGGGCCCGCTGTGCTTGTGCGCCACCTCCATGTGCACCTGGTACACGTTGGACGGGAAGAGCTCGTTGCACACGGGGCAGGTCTTCCACTGCTTCGCCTGCCTGAGGGCCTGGCCGGCCTCCGGCGCGGCGGGGGAGGCCTGCACGAGCACGTGCGGAGCCGCGCCGGCCCCCGCCGGGCCGGGCGCCACGCCGGCCACAGAGCTGGCCACCTGTGTGGCCGTGCCCGACGGCAGCAGCTGGATGGGCACCTGGGCAGGGGCGACGGTGGCGACGCCGCCGGGTGGCACGGGCAGAGTGACAGACACCGGGGCCAGGGTGTAGGTGGGGATCCCGTTCACTTGCTTCCCAGTCGGTATCAGCTGTCTGAGGATGGAGCCCGAGGTCAGGAAGGTCGTGTTCTGGGCGGTGCCAGCCCTCACGGGCGGCCCCGCAGGCAGCAGGCCGGTGTTCACAGACTGGCTGAGCTGCAGGACGCCGGGCCGCACGGGCTGGCTCACCGGGAGCACCGCCGGCACGACGGGCTGGCTGAGCTGGAGCACTCCGGAGGCGACGCCCTGGCTCACAGGGAGGATGCCGGACGGGGCCGTCTGGCTGGGGGAAAGGAGCGTGGACGGGACCACCTGGCCTGCCGGAAGCACCCTCAGTGGGACCGCCTGGCCAGGAGGGAGGACCCGTGACGGGACCGTCAGCCCTGGGGGCAGAGCTCCCGGCGGGGCCGTCTGGCCAATGGGGAGAACCCCTGACTGGACCATCTGGCCGGCAGGGAGAACCCCCGAAGTTGCCGCCTGTCCGGAAGGGATGACCCCAGCAGGCGTCATCTGGCCTGTAGGAAGGACACCTGATGGCACCGTCCGACTCACAGAGATCACCCCTGGAGAGACGGCCTGAAGAACCCCAGGAGGGACAGAGGGACTGACGGGAAGGACAGCAGACCCAACAGGTCTGTTCACTGCAAGAACTCCAGGCCCGACCGGTCTGCTGGGGGGCCCGACAGGCTGGCTGAGGGGCAAGACTGTGGGGCGCAGGACCCCGGTCCCGGTGGGCTTGCTGACAGGTCCCCCTGGCCGGCTCAAGGGCAAGGCCGGAGCACTTGCCGACGGACGCAGCGGGGCTCCGCGGGACAGGAAGAGCGGCCGGGGAGCGGAGGGTGGCAGGGCCAGGCTGGCCGGGGCCACCGGCAGAGGGCTGGGCACCAGAGTCACATGGGGCGGAGCGGCGGGCGAATGGGCGAGGCTCCCAGAAGGGCCGGAGGCGGCCGGGGCTGGCAGCGCAGGGCCCTGCACGGGCGGCGCAGCGGCCGGGCCCTGGCTGCTGGGTGGCGGCGGCAAGGCCAGGCGGAAGCAGGGAGAGGGCACAGGGGTGCCGGGCGCACTGCTGGGTGGGGGTCTGGCCACGCTGACGGCTGGCTTGGGAGCGATGTGCATTTGCTTCAAAAGCCCAGTCTTCTTGATGTGCTCTGAGATCACGGACCTGAGCTTATTCTCCAGATCCCGGTGGATGTCCGATGTCAGAATATGATACATTAGAGCGTCCTGGCTGCTGGCATTGGCGTTGCACTTTTTACAGTAATACTTGTCGGGCGGGGGCATCTTCTCGGCAGAAGGGCTCTCGTCCGTTTTTGGCGGCTCGCCCGTTTCCTCAGTTCTCAGGCCGAAGTAGGAGTTGATCAGGTAGTGAAAGTGGGCTACCAGCACATGCTTCTTCATGCTGTAGTACAGAGTGTTTGAGAAGTTACATTTCAAGCACGTAAAACTGATCACGTCGCTCCTTGAGGATTTGGCTTCACCGAGGATGTTCACGGTGTAGTTCTGGACTTTCCGCACCGGCGCGTGAAACATTCTGAAGTGCTTTCCCACCACTTTGGGCTGAGACGAAAACACACAGTTCGGGCACGGGATCACCAGCTCCTGGTCCATCTCCTCCTCATGGTAGCGGTGCAGGTGATTTTTGAACGAAGTGAGCACCTTCGTGGAGTACTTGCAGAGGCCGCAGCAGTACGGCTTCGTGCGATACCGCTGTTGAAGAAAGAGAAGCCAAGGCAGTTAGAGAACCATGAGATGCCACGCCGTCCAGAGCCACGGGGACACGGTCCTTTCTTCTAACAAGCTGGACAACCCAGGGACACTGTCACTCCTCGGAGAACGTCTGTTCTACACCAGGGCAGGCTTTTTTATGCAGGGCCAGAGAGGAAATAGTTTAGACTTTGGGGGCCACTCAGCGCCCCTTCTGCGGCAGCTCCTCTGTGCTGCCATAAGGCAGAGCACCCGCGGTGCCAGGAACACCACGGTACACTCCAATTTCATGTAATTTTTACGTCGCAAAACTGTTTATTCACTTTTCCTTTTCAAACATTTGAAATTTAACAACTATTCTTAGCTTGCAGTCTGTGAAATACATGATGTGGCCCACAACTCATAGTTTGTTGACCTGTTTCCAAACCATCCGCTACAACCACAGAACTCATTACTTAGTCCTATATTTTTTAATTAACTACGTCCATTAAAATAAACTTAGTTCTCTGCAAGAGAAAGTTATTTTTACCCCTGGAATTTATATACAAAATACCTAACTTGCACATGGTGAAACTCCTCATGACCATCTTTGATCCCCCGTTTCTATTCTTAGGGAAAGTAAGAGCCAAATGCACAGGGCTTGGCATGTAAGTATCCAACAAACTGGGACAAACAGTAAAGGAGGAGGGACTGCGTCCATCTCACTATGAATGACCCTGAGGTAAGTTTCAGGCCACGGAATCCAGCACTGACAACACGGAATTTCTCTTTAAGGCAAATACAGAATTCGAGAAGCTGGGGGTGGGGTCTGTGGCTACGTGACAGTGTCCAGATCCTGGAGGTAGAGCCGCCAAGCAGCTGGCCCTGGCTGCACAGAAGAGGAGCGTTCATTAAAAAATGGTGTGTCTTTTACTCAATGAAATATTGTATTGAAAAAACAAGATACTCAGTGAAAATTACACTCAATGAAAGAGCCAACAAAATTTACTAACAAGTGCATGTTACTATCTGTTACTGTTTAATAGATATTTAGTTTTGGGGGAAATTTTTCTTAAAAATCGCACCATAACATGATCTGTAAATGGTACAGCCACTGTGGGAAAGTTTGGCAGTTTGGCCTAAAGATAAAGACAGACTATCTACCTCACATGACCCAGCAACCTCATGCCTCGGCATTTACCCAAGAGAAAGGAAAGCGAAAACCTGTGTGCGGACGTTCTAGGGCAGTGACCAATCAGAGACACCGTGACCAGGAGGCCCTGGGAGCTGGGAGCAATCCCGTCGCCAGAAGGAACATCGTCCCCGCCAGTCTCAGGCTAAGAACTTGGCTCCACCGCCAGGTAACGCAGCACGACTCTGTCCCCGAGACCCGAACGTCTAACACATGTCGCTTCTCCGAGCCGGAGGACTCCCTGCAGCACGAGCCAGGCAGTCCAGCACGGTGACACGTCGTTTCTGCTCTGCTGCCCCAAACTGCCTGTCACACACTGTACTTCCCATTAAAGGAGCTGCCTGAGCGATGGAGAGAAATAAGGGACCCACCCAAGCGGACGACAGTCTCTACCACAGCAGCCAACAGGATTTTTTTCCCCCCGCATATGGTACCTTAAATAAAAATTCAAATACAAGTTCAATCTCTACTATCTCTACTATTTCACTATGTCATTTAACATTTTATGCCTAGGCCCTATGCACCCCAACAAAAAACATAAACTCTTTGAAGAAAAGAACCCTAATTTTTATCTCTTCGTATCAGGCACTCAAAGAGTTTTATCTACTTTATAGCAGGAATTCAAAAAAACATTTCTTGATGAAAAGCCTATAATTACATATTATACCACAAGATCTTTTAAGAATTGAGATAAGAAAAACCAGTGAGGACTAAAAAATATTCAAGAAGTCAAGGTCTTCCACGCGAGGCCTCTTTGTACAGCCATGAGCCGTCCTGAGCAGGACAATACCAGATCAGGGTGGTTGCAGGAACCCTGCTTCTCACACAGAGGTGCGTATGAGGCTCAGGGAGCCAAGAGCCAAAAGGTGGGACACAAAACAGGCAGAAAATGAGACTCGAAAGGATGAGCTGACAATGACATGTTTTTAAAGATTCTAACAGAACAAGGGCTGACTAGTTATAGGAATTTTTTTTTTAAGCCAAAATTCCCAAGGCCACCAGGGCTTGAGCAAACGGGCACGGACTGCGTCAGATGCTGATTAAGGTGCTAATCTGATGGCTGTGGGCAGGCAAGGGCTTCCCAAGATGCTGTTTTAATAATGTTGCCGCACACTTTGAGCTTGAAGCTGTTCAGGTTTGAAGTTTCAAATTATTATAAACTGTGTTCCTCGATTCAAAGATCGATATTTTTAGTTTGTGAAACCAGGATGCATCTTCACTGTATAGACTCAATGTCTTGGCATTTCTTTTTCCTCAGAATAGTTATAAATCTAAGGCCCTTCTGACATCAGTGGCTTCTTAATCAAGGACAAATAATAGTTTCACTATATTAACTTCGCATACAGAAAACTCTCAAAGTATCGATAACCCTATATTACGACACTTGACTTTGTTTTCCTAAAAGTTTACCACATCCTCCACCCCCCTCGCTCATCAGTGACCCCGACACACGATGTTCCTCAGAATTACACTGACCCTATGTCCCCCAACTGTTAAGGAAACATGAAAATCAAATACAAAGGTACGTACCACTTTCTTTCCAGAAGGTTCCCAGAGAGAAATATCTCCCCACGATGTGTTATGAAAGTACTTCTCTCCTGGATCAAAGCTTTTAAGGTCCTTTAAAAAGGGAGAAAGATCAATCATTATGCAATTTCAGAAAATAAATATTTAATTAGAATTTGATGGGATGATTTGACATCTGAGAAACCTACACAAGAAAAGCGAAATGAAAACATAGCCCAGGAGCAGACTGTGAGAGTACCCCACTAAGTGTGAGAACTGAGGGAAAGGTTGAAATAATCCAACTTAAAAGCACAGTCTTGCAAGAAATAAACAGATAACATTTCCCACAAATAATTTTTGGGAGAGAAAAGCAGCACAAGCAAACAGCATCTTCCACAGGAGGCCCTAAGAGGCTTTTGAGGTTGGGGCGGCAGGAGTGGAGCACGAGGCAGGAGCTCTGGGTGTGGGCCTGACAGGTGGGCCTGATAGGTACGCCAGGTGTCTGCCAGAGGGTGACAGTGCTGAGAAGACCGAAGGGATGAAGTCACCAGGAATCAAACAGTAGGGTCCAGACTAAGCCCTGACTCAAACGAATCAAGTGTAACAAGTATTGGGGGTAAAAATGAAGAAATGTGAACTGGGTAACAAGTAAGATGAACGTTTAATGACACAGACAGATAAGGGAATAAAGGAACTGAAAGCAAATGAATAAAAAAAGCATGATCAATATGAACTCATCGTGGTAAAGACTACACAGATATATGCATTTATATACACACACACAGAGAAGGCTAAACAATAAGAAGTTAAGAGTGGTAATTTCTGAATAGTTGAGTTTAAAATTTTGTTTTCTAAAGAAACTATCACCTGTATTTACTCTTTCATAGTTTATATTACTGTTTTTATAATAACTAAAGGTCATTTTTATATATTAAAAAATGTCAAGCCAGAGTCAATTAATACAACAATTGCTTTTGAATCTACCTATGCTAATATGTTGCTTACCAAGTCAATTCAGAAGTAGAGAGAAGTACAAATTATTATAAGGATTTAAACTGGAAATAATGTACGGTGAAGCTTGTAACACATATAGAAGATGTATTACGAAGAGATGCTTAACATCACTAGCTATTAAGGAAATGCAAATCAAAACCACAATGAGATACCATCTCACACCTGTTAGAATAGCTATAATCAACAGGATGAGAAGTAATAACGAGTGTTGGTGAGGATGTAGAGAAAAAGGAACCCTCATACACTGCTGGTGGGACTGCAAATTGGTACAGCCACTCTGGAAAACAGTATGGAGGCTCCTCAAAAAACTAAGAATTGATCTACCACAGGATCCAGCAATCCTTCTACAGGGTATTTACCCCAAAGACTTGAAAACCCATATCCAAAAAGATATTTGCACACTGATGTTCATAGCAGCACTATTCACGGTGGCCAGAACATGGAAACAACCAAAGTATCCTACGACAGATGGCTGGATAAAGAAGCTGTGGAATACAAGGGAACATTACTCAGCCATAAGAAGGGATGAAATACTGTCATTTGCAACATGGATGGACCTCGAGATAAAAATTAAAGCAATTATCAGAAAACGAAAGGTATTGATATTTCAATATATTTTTGTAGATAACGGAGACACGGGATAATAAATTTTTAAAATCTATTTATACATATGGTCTCCGAAGATGGCTGCAGGGGCGGGGTCAGGATACCTGCTTTTTCTAAAGCTCCCCTGATTCCGATGCAGCAAGCGCACATTTGCAGACACTGGTTTAAACGTCTCAATCCAAACTATGGCTCACGTGTGCCAGTTAGGTGCAGGGTGCCACAGGAACAGCCAATGTTTGAGTGGCGAACTCTCTGGGGTCCTTTAGAAATTAACGTATGTCCATTCAAAAGCAAAAATCAATGCTGATCACTAATGAGAATAGTGGTACTTAGCCTTTCAGTGTCCAACTGCCTTTTTAAAAATAAAATCAATCTGGTTGAAAGTCTGAGATTTGAAAATTAAAGAACTGAACTTTTCCCAGGCCAATAATACTTTGAATCAAATTCTTAAAACAAGTTTAAAAAATTCAAAGCAGACATGATCCCAATTTTGACAGTTATGAATAAAACATACACAGAATTATCAATGTCTATAATGATACATAACCATGCCCTAATTTAACAATTTTTATTCCTGTACTAGATATGCTAGCCATATATTCTCAGGTTGTAAGGGTACAATCATATGAGAATACAACTTATCAATAAAGTGTGTGACCATGACCTTTAAACTTTTGTAAGACTGCATTAAATTCATAAATCAGAAAAGAAACACCTTATCATATTGTGTATGCATTCCCATTTGTTGACTAACAATACTGGAAAATTAAGTTAGGGTCTGCTTTTGCTGAAATAAATTATTCAATATATTCCCCTCAAAGATCAAAAACAAACATATACTTAACCCTTGAATGACGTGGAGGGTAGGGATCTCAACCCCCACCCCACCCTTGCCCACTGTCGGAAATCCACACATACTCTGACTCTTCAAAAGCATATTTGTCCTAAGGCATCCATGGGGGGTTGAGGTTCCAAGGCTCCTGTGGACACCAGAACCAGGGATGCTCAGGTCTCTACACAGAATGGCAGAGCTCAGCAGAGCCGGCCCCACGTTGTGACTCCCGACTCCCAATCAAGTATCCAAACACTGTTTTTGATCCGTAGTTCACCGAGTCTGCAGATGCAAAACCCCAGGGATAGAGGGGGCTAACCATGTATTTATTGGGGAAAAACTGTGTGTAAATGGACCCATGTGGTTTAAACCCATTGTTCAAGGGTCAATGGTACTTTTAAATTGACTATAAAAAGCCGCCATAAAAGTAACTTTAAAAGCCTGAAAAGTTTAAGATAATTTAAATCACAAGGACAAATAAGAACTAATGATGCCCGCAGGCAGTCTCCTGAATTATCAGCAGTCTCCATCTTCACGAATCTTATCTACTCTTCCGAAACTCAAATCCACCTCCAAAAAGCCAACCCTGGCATCGCCAGTGTTACTGTCGTCTCTTACCCTGTTACTTGTGTCTTCTTACCTTCAGCAACTCCTTGCAGCTGTCAAGCCCAATATCCATGAGAATGCCTTTCACCTTTTTCCGTACTTTCCTGATGTTGTCAAGATTTTCCACAGGAATTTGAAACATTTTTGAAATTTTCCTTACAAGGGAAGAAAACAAACTGTAATAAGAATATATACATGTACTTTTTTTTTTTTAACAGAGTTGGTAACACACTGAGAATAATTTTCAACAAATGACACTTGGACAATGGAACATCCACACACAAAAGACTGAAGTTGCACTCTTACATCACACACAAAAATCAACTCAAAATGGGTCAAATGCCTCCATGTAGGAGTTAAAACTTTAAAAATCTCAGAAAACATAGGTGTAAATCTTCATGACCCTGGATCTATAAATGGATTCTTAGATACACCACCAAAAAGCACCAGCAACAAAAGAAAAACTAGGTAAGCTGGACTTCATAAAAATTGAAAACTTTTGTGTTTCAATGGAAACCACCTAAAAAATAAAAAGAGAATCCAAATATGGGAGTATTAGAATATTTGCAAATTGTACTTCTGATAAATAACTTATACCCAGAATATACAAAGAAGTTTGATAATTCAATAATTAAAGGACAAATACTCCAACTTAAAATTGGGCAAAAGAGCTGAACAGATAATTCTCCAAAGACAAGGTACATTAAGCTCATTGAAAGATTCTAAACATCAACCATGTGGAAATGCAAATCAAAACCAAAATGAGACGCTACTTTACAGCAACAAGGGCGGCTATAATTCTTAGAAAAGAACAGTGCTGACGAGGGGTGGAGGACCTGGACCTCTCAGACACTGGTAGTAACGGAACACGGTGCAGCCAGCTGCAAGGGTCTGGCAGTTCCTCCAAAGATTCCACCCAGGAGAAATTAAAAACACGCATCTAAACAAAAACTTGTACACGAACGTTCGTAGAGGCATTATTCTTAATAGCTAAAAAGGCAGAAATAACTCAAATTTCCATCAACTAATGAATGGATAAATAAAATGTGGTGTGCCCATACAATGGAATATTATTTGGCTCTAAAAAGATGCTATACTGTGGACAACCCTGGGGGAACATTATGCGAGAAGCCAGATACAAAGGCTCACATATTGTTCTATTTATACGAAGTGTCCAGGACAAATATATAGAGGCAGAAAACAGAACACTGGTTGCGGAGGACTGAGACTGGAGGGCGATGGCTAAGGGGAATCGGGCTTCTTAGGGGAATAATGACAGTGCTCTAAAATCGCCTGGGGTGATGGCTGCACAGCTCGGCAAATACACTAAGAGCCACTGAATCGTACACTTTAAATAGGTGAATTGTATGCTCTGCAAATTACATCTCAATACAGCTGTTCTTAGAACATCTAAAGAGGATACAATTAAAATAAACCCTATGCTACTTGACCAGGAAAGAAAATATAAGTGTGACCTTACTGCTTTTAATACGTACATAGATAAAAAATAGTTGTGTGTGTGTTTGTGTGCGTGTGCACACACCACTGCTCTGCCCGCTGAACGAGCCTCGAAGCAGTGGCACACCCCAGTAGCAGTCAACACGCCCAGGCCCCAAATCTTACTGCCTAAATACCACTTTTCATTACAAGGAACCAGGGCCCCTTGGGAAAATGCCTGATTCTAGGGCTAGGAAAGACAAGACGATCCTAGAACATCTTGTGTCAGAAAATAAGGGAGTTTGTCAAAGAATGATGACACATGTCAAAAGGACTCAAAAGCCAGTATAAAGAAGTTCCCAAAAGCTGAACATGGGACAACTTGGGTATCAAATAAATGAGAGTAATGGATAATGCAACACTATCTCCCACCCCACGAGTTCTCACAAATATGATTTTGACACTCTTCCAAAAGAGTGAGGCCATCTATGTCCCCACCCTTTGAACCTGGGCAGAACCTTGTGGCCACATCACCCAATAAAGTACGGCAGCAGTAATACCATGTGACTTCCAAGGCTAGAGCATAAAAACGCCACGCTTCCGCCGGCTCTCTGGGGACGATCACTCTTGGAATCAAGACATCAGGTCGTGAGGAAGCTCAACGAGCCCAGTGGGGAGGCTGCATGGAGGTGTCGTCCCGCATCAACCCCAGACACTGGTGCAAAGATGGCTCTAGAGCCCACAGCTGTCACATCACCCCCAACCTTTGAGTCTTCCCAGACTGGGGCGCCAGACATTGTGGAATTGAAATGAGTCATCTCCCTACTGCCGCCTGAACTCCTGACCCAAAGAATTATTAAGCTTTTTAAATAAAATGTTCTATTCCATGAAGTTCTGGCATGGTTTGGTATACTGCAGTAACAACTAAGCTAAAACCCACTAGACTATAAACTTACGTCATTGGTGATACAATTAAATAAACTGAAAGTCCGATGACAAATGCACCTCCCAACAAAATAATAAGGAAAAAGAGTAACTCACAGAAGTCTGGCAGATAAGCTCAAATTAAGACACTGTAACAAACACCGAGCCTATAATATTCCAAAGTGTCCAGATCTTTCACACTATTCATAATAGCCAAAATGTGGAGACAATCCAAATGTCCACCCAATGGTGAATGCGTAAACAAAGTGGTATAGACACACAACAGAATACTATTTGGCAATAAAAAGTAACTAGGTACTGATGCATGTTATAATACAAATGAATCTCAAAAACAATGAGTTAAGTGAAAGAAGACAGATCCAAGAATCCATATATATTCTGATGCCATTTGTATGAAATGTTCAGAAAAGACAAATCTGCAGAGATAGAAGGCAGATTCGTGGCTGGCCGGGGGTGGGAAGAGGTAGTAACTGCAAATGGATACGTTTTTTGGGCTGTGGGAGGATGCTGGAAACAGTCTAATATTAGATTGTGGTGATGGCTGTACAACTTCGTAAATTTATTAAAAATCAATGAATACGCTTTTTAAAAAGATAATGGGAGGAAAAACTAAAGAACTGTTCCAGAATGAAAGAGACGAGATAACTACATATAATGTGCAATTGTGAACGGGTCCTTTCATAGTAAATGATATCAGAACTGATGAAATCCCGGGGCTCCAAGTGTGAGAGGGGTGATATGTGGGTGTCCGGGGTGATGGTGGTGTTACAAGTACACAGGAGCATGTCCTTATTTGTGGGAAATAGACAATATTCGAAGGTAATGTATCACCTTGTTTGGCAGCCTACTTTCAAACGACTCAGTGGAAAAAGTTCTTTGGACCTGCAACTTATAAATCAACAACTATTTTTTTTAAAGATTTTTTAATGTGCAAGCTATAAAAGCAAAAACAAAATCAGTAAAATTAGAGCTAAAGAAATGCTAAGTAAAATAATAAATGCCAATATTTTATTATCAAAACAATAGCTTTTAAAGACTGATAATACCCACTGGTAGTGAAATTTTTAAAGAATTGTAATTTCTATATGTTTAGAGGGTAATCTAGCAGTTATCTCCCAAAATTTTAAACGATGATTTCTGAGTCGGCAATTCCACGGCTACAGCCCTCTCGTGACTCCACTCCCTCAAGGTAACTTCCGGCCCAAGGACCCCGAGTGGCCATTCCACCCTTCTCCCACTGCACTCACCTCACTATGTTGCAATTACCTGCGAACATATCTATTTCCTCTACCGGACCAAACTTCAGGGTAGGAATCATGTTTTATTTGCATGCCTGGGTCCTACCACAGAGCAAAAAACGGCAAACGTTCACAGTAAATGAACAGGAGGTGTAAAATAAAACAGGGCAAGGACCGTTAGATACACAGAAAGCACTATGGAGTTCAAAACGGAATGGCTGGAGCCCAAGACATTCCAAGTGACTTGTTCAGCATCAAAACTGATTGAGGTAAAGGAAAAGTCTGAAAAATTGGCAAAAGATAAATTAAACCAAAAAAGATAAATTGGCATCTACTTGTGGGGGAGGGGGACAGGGAGGATGAACAAGTGTGAGGGAGGAATTTTTGGTGGGTAATGAGGAAACATAGTTTTTTAAGAGATGATTTAGAATTGGTAAGTCTTCAGAAAAATTATCCGTGTGAAAGTATATCTTAGGCTGAAAGGAGAGATTAAAGGATCATTTATTATTTTAGAAATGGATAAGAAAATAAATTAAAAATAAAATGCATTGATTTGGGTTTTAGCCTTTAAAAGCATAATTGAACAGAAGAGCTGTCAAGAACCTGATGAAGGGACTCGTACAAACTAACCACAAGGTCACTTTCAAGCCCAGACTGCCTTTAGCCAGAGAAAGTCTCAACAAAAATCTCTGAGATGCTTTCCACTAACGGACTTGCTTTCACTTCATTCTTAAAGCCCCACTATCCTCTCTACCCTTTGGGGTTTCTTCTTATTATCCAAGGCGTCATCCACACATATCTGAAACAAGAAAGCTACACTGACTGCTTGCAAGGAGGAGAGCAGGGACTGGTGGGTTCTCAGAGCAGCAGGTGAGGCTGACTTTCCTTGCCCAGGCTGGTCCTTGACGGCTGCTGCAGACAGGCTGACTCAGGAGGAGGGCACACTGTCAGGGATTGGGCGAGCTGTAAACAGACTCTCTAGTTACTGTTCAAGGCTCAGGAGAGGGGCCAAGGAACCACCAGTCTTCTCTCCTGAATCTGGAGAACGGGAACTTTTTATTCTCAAATATAAGTGCCCCCATTCCATCACCATTTTTACTGTGGTTTTCTCCCAAAAATAAACACACAGAGCTCTTCTTATTAAAATTTTTTTTAAGTTTCCCCTTTTTCTTTTTTTCCAGTTTGTTGTTTAAGGATAACAAAAACTAAAACATAGGTAAATTACGGAAGTTTCATAACCTTAAAACAAGTCTTTCAAGAGCCCTGGTCTATTGTTGCCAATCACTTGGGGGAAAGACGCTGAATTTTACCATAATTTTTTACATTCTAAAATACCAAAATTTATCCATTCTAAGATGCAAGATGCCCAGTGGCTTAACTATGAAAGCCTGAGTTTGGTGTTCTCACACTGATAGATCCTCTACTGACGCTGCTCTCCATTCATTCTGAGTAAACCAGCACGTCTGTAATGTGTAACATCAGCAAACAGCAGGCTACGATACAGCTGCACTATCTATCAACCTCAGTCCCCAGTAAACTACCTTTAACTTCACAGTATGTGGAGATATGGCACTACTAAAAATCCCACTGATGTAAGAAAATGTTTCCCCAAGGGGCACTCGAAGGGTTTCCTTTGCCGTTTTTTAGCGTCATGATCATTTAAGAATATTCCACTATGGGAAAAAATACTCTCCAAAATATATAGTCAATCAGATAATTAAGAATACCTTTTAAGCCACAGAACTTTGTTGTGAGTTCCTGTGAAATCTGAATTCTAAAATGATTTCACCTGAGTGGCAACACAGGCCAAGACCTCACCAGCAAGGATCCTGGAGTGTTGCTTGGGTAAATCAGTTCCACGATCTATGGGCTGTGCAATATTTGGCAAATGACTTAATCCCTGGGCCTCAGCTGCCTCTTTGTGAACCAGAGAGACACAGCCTACTCCCTGAGGCAGTAGTGAAGGTGAGAAAAAACAAGAAAAGCACTTAGAACATCCGCACTAATGTTCTTATCTAACTCCAAAAATCTAAGTGAAATGTCACAACCGTTAGAATACTGGGATAGAGGGCTTTTTAAAAAATCAAACTTAAAAAACACATAATATTTGTGCTATGCATGAAAAGATTCAGAAGGTCTGGGTTCGAACACAGGCAAATCCCTTCCTAGATACCTGGCATTCAGCAACAGCCTTTCAGTTTCCTCATCCGAAACACACTGCCCTAACAGCTGTGTGACAGCCAGACTGGAGGGCACCGCAGAACGTTGGGGACTTAGCCCCTCAAAGTGACTACAACCATAAATTCACACCTGGCTTCAAATTAAAAAGGTGTCCCAGGCTCTCTTCAGCTAACCATCTTGCCACATCCCCCATAACCAATCACCAACCCCAACCTTTACCCAGCCCGCACCCTACCGCCTCTCAGAGGACCGGACCTATCTCCTCCCGTCCGGTGGTTCCCTTTCCACACACACAGTCACGTCCACGCTAAAGACCAATGGGCCAACCGAGTCCCAACTCCAACTGCAATAGAAAAGTTGGCTCGTCACACGGCCCACTCTCCAGGAGCCACTTTTCAGTCACACAACAGAACTTGACCTCCAACCCAAAACGAGCGTGCCCTTTTCCCAACCGCTACTTGTTTGACATGTGGTCCTCTCCCTACAGAAGCTCCCCACACCCCTACACCCACGCAGACTCCAAGCCCTACTTGATAAAACCTGTGTAGCCTCATTAGAACGAGTTTCAGCAGCATTCAGGCAAGTCTCTCACGCAGATGCACACAAAATCCTCAAAATATCGAACGATTTCTCATTCCACAACGGTGCACTGTCTGAACTGGCAGCTATACTCTCTGAATTCCAAAGCCACCTGGTAGAAATTCTGCGAACAGAATCCGTGCCAGAGCACTGGGCAATGGCACCTGAAGTTGGCCTCCGACGCCAGCAGCCACACGTCAGTCCTCGCATCCACTCCCGAGACGCAGCGGTGAAGAACAGGTATTTGCTATCCGCTGATCTCCACAGGCCTCGGCTTCTGGAGGGAAGAAGCCGCCACAGGGCAGACTCAGGTGTGACCGTCTCCGCACGGCCCGCGCCTGCGGGCGCTCCCTGAAGGCCGCGCGGGGCACAGCGCCGCGAGGAACCCGGGCCGCCCGAGGTGCGCCCCGAGGGGGCCCGCCCGGCCCCCTCCGGCCCCGCCCCGGGCCCGGCCCCTCACTCCGTCTCTTCTTCCTCGCGCCTCTCCTTCGGCCCCCTCGCCCGAGCGCCGTCCCCTCACCTCCCGCCGCGGCCCGGGTCCCTCGGCCGCCCACCCGGCCCCGCCCCGCCCGGCGGCGCCCACCCACGACCCCACCCCCACGTGAGGCGGGGGCACGCCCGCCGCCGTTCGGGCCGCGAACCCCGCGCCCAGACAACGCCGCGGCATGCGGGTGTGGGCGGGGCGCGGCCGCAGACGGGACTTCGCGGGCCGGGCCGGGGCCGTCGTCGCGGGGCCGGGCCGGGGTCGTACCTACCGCTGGGCGCCCGGAGCGCCGCCTCGTCCCTCGCCGCCTCTCGCCGCGCCCGGCCGGGGCCAGCGCCCGCCTCCGCCCCGCGCGGCGGGACCCCCGCCTCGGCGCGCGCCACCCCCGCGCGACCCCGTCCCCTCCTCCCAGCTCGGCCAGAAAGAGAAAATGGCGCTCGATTTGCCTCCGGAAGTGACGCGCGCCCTCATTTGCATGTCGGTGCAGCCAGCCAATGGGAGAAGAGTGTGCATGGGACCCCTGGACCTTGCTCCAGAGACCACTTGGGGCCTCTGCCTAAAGCTGGACTGGAGGCTCTGAAGTGGGAGTGAGGGGGCCCCTACTGGAGCCCCTTCCCTTGACTCCCACCCCCTGCCACAGTGGGTTGACCTGCCAGCCCCTCAATAGCATCTGTGCACTCTCGTGAGAGTTTGAGTGGGTGATGACGTCATTTGGAGGGGTGGGGCAGTGATGGCCTCAACCACATGACCAATCACGTGGTCGCACCAGGGCTTTGACTTCATTTGCATGGAATGGGGTGGAGCTACTGGCTGCTGCAGGAATAAGTGGCCCCGCCCACAACTCAGAGCCAATGGTAAAGTAGCTGCGAGTAGAATTCTGTCCTGCCATTGGAGAACAGTACTTGGGCTATCAGAACTTTGAGGAGTGTGGCCTTGATTGACACATCTTAGTGAGCTGACTGGATGGGGTCTCCTGACTTAATTATTTTCTAAGAAAATTAATGTCACACCTTTACTTGAGAATTCTGAGTTTTACATTTGAGCCACTGTATGTTATGGAGGGAAAAGGTTAATTGCATATATTTGTAAAAACTCCAAAATGGCCTAAAAGTTCACTTTTGCCCAGAATTATTAAAACTTGTGAAGCAGCAGTCTTTCTCAAAATGAGAGAAGATGCAGTAGAGACTTCCAAAATGGCTCTTGGTCTTCATCCATTGAGTTGAGGGCCCACGGGGAAGAGCAGGACCATGCCGCCCTCAGGGAGCTTGCAATGTAACACGAGGCCCGGTGTATCTGCAAAGGGCTGCTCTTATTTATCAGGTCCCTGTCCTGTTCCCGCTCTTTAACGACTATTCCAGACCTTACTACTTCACCTAAGCTCCCTGGGTGACACCTGTCTTCCCTCAACTCCCTTTTTCGAAGACCACCAAGACCATCACACTCGGTCTCCCTCGACCGCCCAGCCCCTACATGCACGCTATTTCCTCAACAACCACCTTGACCTCAGAGCTAGTCTCAGAGGGTGTGTCTGCCCATGTTCACGACCAGCCCGTCCCTCGTCGGACCGTGTTTGCGCTGCCCTGCCCAGCACATCCTGTCCAGTCATCCGCTCCCCCGGAACTTCAGTTTCTCTCTCTACTGGTACCTTCCGCAAAAATTATAGTTACCAGTTTTAGCCGAGCGACTATAAAACTGTAATGGGGACCAAATAAATATCACTTAAAAGTTTTGTTCAGTGTCGCACTGATGTGACTTGACCACAGTTTTTCCCTCCAGAAATAGGAGTCCTCATTGAAGGACAGTTCGCCCTTTGTATTTATTTATGAATTGTGTTTGATAATGAATTACAGTGGGAGATGGGTTCGGTACTCCTACATGACTTCCTTCGAAGACCTATGGGTATGATGAGGAGTAAAACGGTGCGGTCCCCCACCCACACGAGGTGCCCAGACAACCTTGTATCGCACTCCTCGGAACAACATCCCCTCGGCTCCCCTCGCCTCTCCCCCTCTGCTCTCACGCCACCCACAGCACTTCGCAGAAACGCCCTGGTCACTCTGACCCCAAGGACAGATGTGAGTCCTCATCTCTTTGTAGTTCCTCTCCCTTTCCCGAAGTCTCCTCTCCCCGACGACCCCCAAACATGCCTTTGATCTCCAGCCTCTCTGGTCACTCCTGGCGTCGTCATCGGCTCCACTTCCGCGACCCTAGGTCCTTGAAGGTCGGTCTCCGGGTTTCTGCTCACTTTCATCCCCCTTTTCAACCATACCCGTTACCCATGTCCTCTGTGCCGGGCAGGTGTTGAGATCCCATGCCCTTCGTTTATTACTCTGCGCTCTCCCTTGCTAATCACGATCGCATATTCAAACTTTATTATTTCGATTCCATACCAACGTCTCCATCCCCTTCCTTAGTTTCAATTTCATTTTTCTGGCTGACAATTGGGCAGCTCCCCTTGGGTGTCTCACAGGCACCTTAAATTCAAAATGTTCCAAACTGAACCCATCATCCTCTCAACAGCCTTAAAGTAAGCAATGTGCTTACCTAGTCTTCATTTTTCCCATTCCCCGTTCTCCAATTTTACCTCCTAAATATTCCTCAAACCTGTTCCCTCACCTGAAGCACTATTACCATGTGGACATTCAGGTCATCTCTCGGCTGGAACACCGGTGCAGGCACCTTCCTTACCTCCAGCTTTGGCACCTCAGGTGTGTACTCCAGCCAGCCATCTTAGTGATCTCTGGAAAGCAAATCTGACCCTGCCATTCCCCTTCGTACCTTCAGCCATTCCAACCCGCACCCCACACGGGATCAAGCCCACAGGGTCCAGCATGGCATACAAGCTCTCCAGGGCTGGCCGTTTCCAGCTCATCTCCCGCTCCTGCAAACGCCACTCTTTGAATGTCTTCCCTCCCCGCTACTTGAACTAATTTCTATTTCATGCCATTCAAGGCTGAGTCCTGCCGGCCACTCTTCCAGAGAGATCTCCCCTGCCACCACCACTGCACACATCAGCATGACGAGTGGTGACGGCTGTTTCCTGCTATGCCCCACACACTGCAAGTGTCTTTCACTGCACTCACTCTGTTTTATCACTATCTGCCAATGTGTTTCTCTCCGAGACTCCTGCACCAACAGGGACCACATCCTTCTTCTTATTTGTCTCCCTGCTGCCTAAGTTACTTTAATATAAATAAGCAAATATCTTAATATATTAAAATTGTAATAACTGATGAAAGACTTGTTTTCCTTCAACATTATAGTTTTGATCATATTGGGAAGTTGAAATCATTGCACAGGGAACACCATCACCTAATTAACATTTTACAATGAACATTTTGCTCTATTTGTGCACCCAGCTAGCCAACCATTCATCTCTTGATCCATCTTTTTTCTTTTTTGATGCAAAGAAAATTGCAGACATCAGTCCACTATGTCCCTAAATATTTTAGCCTGGATGTATAAAAATGACATTTAAAACTATAATCAACAGCTTTGATATTGAAAGGGCAGCCCCTGCCACCACAGAAGAAATGAGCAGTATGACTCTGGGGCTCATCAAGATCATTTTCAAGATTCAGAAAAGTGCATGACAGAGATGTCATCAAATCATTCAAAAGCAGAAGTCAGACCCAGGGACTTATCCGCCAGTCACGTCATAGCACATGCAAATTGGCTCTGCTGCTTCTCGACGTGCTTGCTGTCAGTGTGGGCACTGATGCTTTGCTTGCTCAGGAGGGTTTAACAGGGAAGATGCTGTGCGGAGTCTTTCCTGCTCTCATCTGGTCCCCCCGTAATCGCGTCGGCATTTGTTAAGATGGTCATCCAGCCTGAAGGGAGCAATCTGGGTGACCACAGAACAGAGACAACCTTAAAGTGCCACCATCCCACAGCCTCTCTTGTGAAAATTACAAAAGCGGGGAGCCCCTCGGGCGTGTGCTGCCCTGAGGGCCTGAGCTTCGATCAGGATTTACGTGCCAGCACCAAGTCCGGGCATAGACCCCACGCCCCTCCTTCCGCTCGTCTCCATGCAGTGTGCGCACTGCACAGCTGCAGCCAGCAGCCCTACTCATGGCGAGCCGCAGGGACAGCTCTATGCATGCTCGTCTGCAAAACATAAGCGAGATTGATCTAAAACCACTGAGACTTCTATAGAAAAAGCAGACGGTTATTATTTGTGAGCAATTTACACGTAATCTTGCCTTCCTCGCCTCTGTTCTTCGTGTGTTTTGTGCGCATGTGCTGGGTGCCGAGGAGACAGTATGAGCAGGAAAAAAGAAAAAAAGCAGAATCAGTGCCGGCTTTCCTAGAGCTTAGAGTCCAGTTGGGTAGAACGTCATTAGTGAAATAACTATGCGATGAAAGGTTAATTATACACCGAGGTGAACGCTCCTCGAGAAGGCAGGCTCTCCAAGCATCTATGACCAAGAAAATGGACGGAGAGTCACAGTCTGGAAGCAGCAGCAACCGGAGGACCAGCAGACATTTAGCCGATCCGAGCGGTGAAGGAGACGACCTGGCAGGTAGAGCCCTGCAAAGGCGCTGTGCCTGGAGGGCGCCCGGCACAGGCAGACAGACCGGAGCACAACTGCCTGGAGCACAGATAGCAGGAGGGGACGTGTCACGAGGGGCAACTAGGGACCAGATATGAAGCCGTGTAGGTCTTTGTAGGACTGATGAGAAGCCAATGCAGTGTTTTTAGTGCGTGGGCTGATAGAATTGGGGTTGCATTTCAAAAGCAGAGCTGGCCTCAGTGTGAAGGAGGGGGTGGTGATGGGGAAAGGGCGGATGCGGGAACAAGCTGGGGGACAGTAGACATGGTCCAGGTGGAGGATGACAGTGGTTTGGGGGTGAGGTTACTACAGCAGCGCCGGAGAGGCGACCTGAACGAGACTTGATGAGTTTGCATGTGGCTGTGAGTGGATGTCAATGATGGCACTGAGAACGGACAGTGGGACTCTGGAAAGAGAGAGGGGATCACAAGTTTGGTCTTAACCACATTGAGTATGGCCATTGAGACCTCTAGGCGCTAGTATCCAATAGACAGTGGGAAATACGGGTCTGGATCTGAGAGCCTGGGGTAGAAACAGGAATTTAAAGTCATCATAACATGCAAGATAATTACAGCCATGAACTTGGATTAGAGAAAACAGTGGACCAAACTAGATGAAGGTTGCTTCTTGAAGTCACTTCTACACTGTGATTCCATTATTTTAATACAATAATGGTTAAAAAAACCAAATCGCTTTATAGCCAGATAACTTCCTAGGTTTGTTATGACAAATGAGATGATGAAAATAAGATAATGAAGTCTTCTGATCCATGCACATAGAATGTGTGTCCAAGATCTCTATTATACCTTCTTGATTTCCTTCAGCAATGTTTTGCAGTTTTCATTGTGCAAGTCTTTCACATCTTTGTCTAAGTTTTATTCTTTTTGATGCCCATTGTAAAAAGAATTGTTTTATAAATATTTTTAGATCGTTCATTGTTTGTGTATAGAAATGCCATTGATTTTTGTGTTGTCTCTGTATCTTGCTATTTGCTGAATTCATTTTTTGGATCTAACAGCTTTTATGTGGAATCTTCAGGATTTTCCTACACATAAAACCACATAATCTGAAAAATAGATGATTTTACTTCTTCCTTTCCAACTTGGAGGTCTTATATTTCTTTTTCTTGTCGAATGGCTCAAGTTAGAACTTCCAGTACTGTATTGAACAGAAGTCTAGAAATAGACATTCTTATCTTATTCTTGATCTTAGAGGAAAACTATCAGTCTTTCACCATTATGTTTGCTGTGAGTTTTTCATATGTGGCTTTTATTATATTAAAGTAGTCTCCTATTGCTATTTTGTTGTTCCTCATGAGTGAATTTGTCAAATGCTTTTTCTGCATGGTTAAAAACATTATCATGTTTTCCCCCTTCCATTTTGTTGATGTGACGTATTACACTGATTTCTCGAATGTTGAACCTTGCATTCTAAGAATAAATCCTACCAGGTCATGGTATATAATCCATTTATTTTGCTGTCAAATTCTATCTGCTAGAATTTTGTTGGGAATTTCTGCATTAATGTTCATAAGGAAACTGGTCTGTAGTTTTCTTTCCTTGAAGTGTCTGTCTGACTTTGGTATCAGGGTTATGTTGGCCTCATACATGAGTTAGGAAGTGCTCCTTCCTCTTCAACTTTTTGGAAAAGTTTGAAAAGAATTAATATTGGCTTTCTTTAAATGTTTGGTAGAATTCAACAGTAAAGCCACATGTTCAGGGCATTTGTTGTTGTAAGTAGATTTGTGATTACCGATTCAATCTTCTTACTAGTTCTAGATCTATATAGATTTTCTATTTTCTCATGATTTTGTCTTGGTAGATTTTGTTTCAAGGTATTTGTCCATTTCATGGAGGTTTTCCAGTTTGTTATACAACTATTTATTCTCTCTTATAATCTCCTCCATTTCTGTCGAATCTGTAGTAATGTCCCCGCTTTAATTTCTGATTTTAGTAATTTTTAATTTGAATTCTTATTTCATGTAGCTAAAGGTTTGTCAATTTTGTTGCTCTTTTTGGAGAACCAACATTTAGTTTCAATATTCTGTACTGTTTTTCTACTCTCCATTTCATTTATCTCTGCTATTCTTTATTTCCTTCTCTTTGTTAGCTTTGGGTTTAGTTTGTAGTTTTCTATTTTCTTGAATTGTGAAGTTAGGTTGTTGATTGGACACTTTTTGTTTTTTAATATAAATATATTTGGCTGTAAATTACCCACTTAACACTGCTTTCACTCTGTCCCATAAGTTTTGTATGCTGTATTTTCATTTTCATACATGTCTAAGTATTTTCTAAGTGCCCTTGTGGTTTCTTCTTTTAGCCATTGATTGCTTAAGGGTATGTTGGTTAATTTCCACAGATCTGTATTTTATTTCTGTTGACATATAACTTCATCTCCTTTGGTCATAGAAGATACATTATATCATAGCTATGTTTTTATATCTATTGAGACTTACTCTGTGGCATAACATATGATCTATCCTGTAAAATGTCCCAAGTGCACTTAAGAAGAATGTGTATGCTGTTGTCGGGTACAGTGTTCTGTATGTGTCTGTTAGATAGTTTGTTAAGTCCTCTGTTTCCTTCCTCATCTTCTGTCTGGCTTTTGTCTCCATCATTGTGAGAGGAATATTGAAGTCTCCAACTGTTATTTTAGAACGATTTCTCCTTTCAATTGTCAGTTTTTACTTATTTTGATAGCCTGACATTAAGTGCCTAAATGTTTATAATTATTATATATCTTGTTTTACTGAAACTTTTGGCAATATATAATGTCCTCCTTTGTCTCAGTTAATCTTTTTTAAATTCATTTTTGTCTAATATTAGTGTGGCTAACCCTGCTATCCTTTGGAATATCTTTTTACAGTCTTTCCTTTCAATCTCTTTGTCTTCAGATCTGAAGTAAATCTTTCGTAGGCAGCATGTAGTTGGACAGTGTTTTTTTTTTTTTTTATCCATTGACATTCCCTGGCTTTTCATTGGAGAATTTAATCCATTTACATTTAAAGTAATTGCTGACAAGAGAAGACTTCTGTCATTTTGCTATTTCTTTTCTATATGCTGTATAGCTTTTTTGTGCCTCATTTCCTGCATTACTATCTTTTGGCATTTAGTTGGTTTTCTTGTAGTGAAATATTAAAATTCCTTTATCATTTCCTTCTATATATTTCTTGTATATATCCTATGGCTATTTACTTTGCGGTTACTATGAGGATTACACTTAGCATCTGAATGCTGTAACATTCTAATCTGAATTTATATCCACTTAATGTAAATAACACACACACACACACACACACACACACACACACACACACACACACACACAAATCTTCTTTAATAGCTGCCCCAGCCCTTTTGGTTGCTATGTCACAAAAATGCATCTTACACATTGTATGCCCCAGCAAATAATTATTTTAATGCGTTAGTCTCTTAAATCACACAGAAAACAAAACGTGGAGTTACAAACTGTTGTTACAATAAAATTAGCTTTTATACTTGTCAACGTGTTTACTTCCACCCAGAGCTTTCTTGCTCCGTATGGCACAGGGTGACTGTTCCGTGTCCTTTCATTTCCCCCGAGCATTTCTCCCTTGAGCATTTCTTGCAAGGCAGGTCCGGTGGTCACAAACGCCCTCTGCGTTTATCTGGGGATGTCTTCATTTCTTCCTCCCTTTTGAAGGGCAATTTTGCCAAAGATAGGATTCTTGATTGAAAGGTTTGTTTTGTTTTGTTTTAGCTCTTTATCAGTCCACTGCCTCCGGACCTCCAAAGTTTCTGATGAGAAATCTGTTAGTCTAATTGAGGAACCCATGTCTGTGATGATTTGCTCCTCTCTTGCTGCTTTTTGAGATTCTCTGTTTAGCTTTCTAAAGTCTGTATATCTCAGTGTGGGTCTCTGAGTTAATCTTTCTTGGAGTTCACTGAGCTTCCTGGATGCTTCATCAAATCTGGGAAGATTTCAGCCAGTATTTCTTCAATGTTCTCTCCACCCCTCTCTCTCTACTCTCCTTCTGAGACTCCCTTGGTGTGTACGTCAGTCTATCTGATGGTGTCCCACAGGTCCCTTAGGCTCTGTTCACTTTTATTCAATCTTTTTTTTATTCATCAGACTCAATAATTTTCATTGTCCAATATTTCAGTTTGCTGTCTCTTTCTTGTGCCTACTTAAATCTGCCTTGAATCTTAATGAATATTTCATTTCAGTTACTGTACTTTTCAGCTCCAGAATTTCTTTACAGTTTCTCTTTGTTTCCTCTTTATTAGATCCATTTTGTTCATACATTGAGTTTCTTTACATTTTCTTTAGTTTTTTGAGCATTTTAAGAGTTTTAAAGTCTTTGGCTAGTAGATCTGCCATCAGGTCTTTTTCAGTGATTTTTTTTTCCTTTTAAATGGGCCGTGGTTTCCTATTACTTTGTATGCCTTGAGATTTTTTGTTGTTTGAAACTGAACATTTGAATCGAATAATGTGACAGTTCTGGAAATCAGATTCTCCCCCTCCCCCAGAGTTTGCTGTTAGACTGTTTTGGAGTTTTTTCCTTGTTGTAGGCCATCTCTGTGCCCCGAACAATCAAACTCCATCCCCAGAGTCCTCTCCCAATACTCAGGCACCTTTTGTCCCCCATCTTATCAGAAATGCACAAGGCCCAGGGACCCCATGAGAGGAGGGGTGCTGCAACCCAGGGGGCAGGGTGGCCACTCTGGGCTCCAAGCCGAACTTGTGGCCACAGACCCTGGGGGGTGGGGGTGGGGGTGAAACGCAGCTATCGCTGTGCACCGGTGAGCAGTCTCACAGTTACTTTACTGCACAGAAAAGCCTCGGTGTGTTTCTGCCCACAGAGAACATCTTTGTGACAACACAGGGCCGCATTTCAACCACCTCCTCCTTGACCTGGATGGGTACGAGGAGACACACACACTCAAGCACATACGAGCATGGGCACTCGCACAGAAGCGCGCACACACACCTCTGCACACAGGAACCCACACACATCTTGGCATAGCTCTGAAGTCATGTGTAGCCCACTGCCAGGCCTTGCTGGTGTATATGAACAGGATTCAGGCATGAATCTGCAGTGCATCTCTTGTCAGCTGTCAATAGTTCCTCCTCTGCTTTTCTTCTTCTGAGAACTAAAACATGTTTATACATATTTATTCCTTGCTTTGCTACCCAGATTAACCTGTTTGGAAGACCCAGTACTCAAGCATGGGTGGCAGACGGGGGCAGCTGATCCTCACGAACCTTCCTGACCCCAAGGATGCGTGGTCCAGGTATCTGGTCCCTGTGCCAATCTGCAAGTCATAGCCTGAGCCAACAGGGGGGCCAACATCAGCGAGTCAACTCATCCAGAGGGAAGAACCGCCTGCACCACACAGACGCCACGAGCGTGCCAGCCGCTCCAGCATGAACAGCTGCCTCCTCCTGCGATATGGGTCTCAGCCCCAGGACCCGTGGCAACCGCAGGGGTGCACACCCGCATGGCTCAGCCTGCAGAGCCCGCATCAAGCGCCTCTGCAAAGCCAGCGCCACGGCCATCTGCGTGCAGTGAAGGCACAGAGGGAACTGCAGGTCTGGAGCTGCCGACGAGTGTGTGGCACTGGCGAGCCCGGCACGCGTTCTTCCCGGAACAGCTGAGTTTCAGAGTCCTGGCCACCGCCTCCACCCGCCCCGGGGACGACCTCCCCCCCTGCTCCCTCCTCACCTGTCCTGGGGCAACTGCCATCATCCAAGCCCTGTTCAAACGCGGTTCCGCACGGAGTGCCAGACACGGGCTGTGCGCTGTCCAGCGCAGGTGGGTGGGCAGCCACCGTCACTGCACCGCAGCCACTGTGTCGGCCACCAGCTCAGGTCACAACACACAGTGAGCCCGCCAGACCCGTTCACTGCAGCCACAAGCACTTTCATTACCAACACTTTAAATCCCAAACGCGGGAATCCACAGTTATCCGTCCAATTTCATTTGGTTGATTTTGGTTCATTTCAACCTGTTAAAAGACAATTTTGAGTTCTACTGTGTCATGTAGGATACAGTATTCTTCCCAGTGTTCCATTTTACATCTTTCTGATGACCTGCACTTATGTGGTGAACAAATTCTGAAACAGGATTTTCAGAAACAAGTCCTCGTGCTTTTCGACAGGCTGGTGTTGAAGACAAGGGAAGAGGGGGTGGGTGTCGGGCTTTCCTCCTCCTGTGCAAGCAGGCGGAACAACGAGACCTTTTAGTTCCCTCTAGAGCTCAGGTATGTCACAGATCTGACTGTGATGTCTGAATGTGCTTTCATTCTGATGAAAGGTATTGTATTTCTAAAAAGTATGTGTATCACAAACTATCGCACAGAGAAGATGCCGTAAGAAGTTTTGGGACGTTTTGAACTTTATTGAAAGCATCTCGGAGGCCAAGACGCCGGATGGGAGGCTCGAGGTAGGAAAACGCTCCGTGAAGACCATGAAGGTTTTCATTTTCTTTCCTATTAGCTGTTTCTAGTCGCTTCGTATCTGCTTGTTTTTGGTTTTGTTCTCTGGCTGCTCAGGAAGTCCTAAGATATCCAGCTGGCCCTTTGGTCTCACTGTCCTCAGGAAGTGACAGGTGGTGAGACTTTCGGGCACCATCTGAGCCGCACGTGTGGATCGCCGCCATACGGGAAGAGGATTGAACTCAGGAGCCCCCTCCAAGCGCCACACCCCCTGCACCTCCACACGCTCACCGGCCTCCAGCCCGGGACACGCCTGGAGTAACTGAAGCCCTAAGTCCGCTGGGCGTCGAAGGCGCACAGGAGGCCGCCTCTGCATCTGCCAAGTCCTGTGTGTGCTTTTGTTTCTTTTCGCATCAAAGACAAAATTAACCCTTAAAAATTTGCAGAGTGCTGCCTTCCCGCGGGAACGTGGATGTGACGGATGCCATTCTCTACCCGAGGAACACGGGTCCACGTCCACGTGACAATGCCCTCCACCACTTGTCAGGAGACACAGAGGGGGCAGTGTGGCCGGACTTGCCCTCCCTCGTGAACAGGCTCACCCACGGAGGACACCGCCGGGCTCCCTTGCTTGACACACAAACTTATTTTGTTGCGTCTACTGCTGGCCCAAGTACCCTCGCTGTGCGGTCCCGGCCCCTCCTCTGCGCCGTCTATGCTCCCGTGGGGCGCTTTGCCCGCCCCACGCACTGAAGAAGAGACTGTGTGAGCCGTGTGTCCCCTGCGATGCGCTCTGCACCCAAGGCCACACGCGATCTCCAGGGCAGGTGGAGTCACGCGCTCCCCTCCCCTGCCCCCGCCCCTCCCCCCGCTGTGGGGCCTCACGGTCCCCTCCGCGCTCCACCTGCGGTCCCCGCCGTGCCTCTCCGCGCTCCCACCCGTGTCCTGCGCTGAGCTCCACGAAGGGCCCGGCCGTCCACGTCGCCTTCACTCACTGCCCCTCGCGGGCAGTTGGTGGCGGACAGGTCCTCCTCTGTCCGCGCTGGTCGGCTCCGCCGCCGGCTCGCGCGCGGGCCCCGCGGGGCCCCCACGAGCTCTCCCCTGGCGCCGCTTGTACTCCACAACCCGCCTGCTGAGCGCCTCGTGGTCGATCCCGCACAGGCTCGCGGGCACCGCAGAGCCCACGGCGGCGCTTGGTGATGGGGCACCCGGGTCCTCAGGGTCCCTGGCGGGGAGAAGCACAGATGAAGGGCCAGAGCGACGCGCGGGGCCCCGGGCGAGCGCCGCCCCCTCCGCCCCCGCCTGCGCCCCGGCCGCACGTCTACCCGACGGCGCGCGGGGGACGCGGCCGAGCCGTGGCTTGGGTCTCGGCATTCTCCGGCCCAGAGCCACCCAGACCGCACTCCTGGAGCCTGGGTGGCACGGGCCGGCCGCCGGGACACAGCCGGGCACGCTCAAAGGCCGTGAGCACCAGGCCAGCTCCACCAGCTGTGGGCGGGGCCTTGGAGGCCCCCCACAGGTCACTGGGAGCCGGACAGTCTGCCCCGAGGGCAAAGCCGGGGCCCCGCCCAACCGGATCTGGCCTCGCCCCGCCTCGAACCCCGGAACTCTGCACAGACGGTCCCACGCCCGCGGTTCGCCTCCCCACGCCGGCTGCTGACGGGCTGGGACACGTGGCTCAGCGCTGCCTGGGGCCGCCGCTTGCGCTCCGCCGCCCCCGAGGGCAGCGCCCAGCGCCCACCACCTGGCAGGCTGGTCCCTACGGCCCCAAGGTCCTGCCAGTGCCCACGTGAGGCTGACACAGCCGGCCGAGGAGCACCCGGCCCCTGCACGCGCCCCTCGAGTCCTTGTGGCTTTCTCGGGCCACCCTGGCCATCTATGGAAGAAGCTGCAATGCGGCCTCGCCCGCCGCTGCCCGTCCCCTCCCGACGCGGTCCCTTGTCCAGGGCGCAGACCGCTCCCTCTCAGCCCCCACTGCACGCAGCTTCCATAGATGTCCATCCGCCGGCTAGGTGCCGGCATTGCCAAGATCGCACCGCGTCACCAAGGGGCGAGGGGACGCTGGACAACCTGACAGGCCAGTGCCCCGACGGCATTGCCTGAGGCCCTCACTGCCACACGGCTGGCGTGTGTGAAGCGGGGGTTGGGGGGACCAGGGAAGCGGGAGCCCCAGACGCGGGGTCCACCCAGGATGGCCGCGCGGCGCACTGGCGTCACCTGCGACTGCTTCGCGGGACGGCTTCCTCTTCACCCGGCGGGCCAAAGTCAGCGACTGCCAGTAACCGGTCAACCTGAGGAGGGGGGGAGAGCGACTCAGCCAGGCTTCTCGGCACCTGCGTGATGGGGACCCTGCGCTGGCGCCCCGCAGGCCTCCCGATGGCACTTCACCTCACTTCACCTCGTTCCTTTCTGTGACACTGACCACATGCCAAGAGCGTCCCACAATCTGCTTTCAAACTCGTTATTTCAACAAGCACGTTTGCTCTGATAATGAAGTTTTTTCAAAAAGCTACATTTAAAACTTAAAAATGACACAAATTAATGGGGGGAAAACTCAGATATTGATTTTATTAAATAACTAACATTTACTGGTTTATCAAATGTTTCAGTTTTATCATAGAATTTGGTTTTGGAAAAAAAGCCCCCCGCGTGGCACTGTAAAGTCACCATCAGGGGTGTCATCACATCAGCCCGCGGTGGTGGAGGGCCTAACCTGCAGGGCGCCCGCGACGCTGCCACCCCAAGGACCTCGGCCCAGAGGGCCCTGCTCCCCACACGCCGGGCTGCGGGCACCCTCCCCGGCCTGCTCTGCCGGCCTCCCAGCAGCCACCGCTCCAGGTGCACCCAGGAGAGCCCGCCATGCTGCCGTGCATGGCGCTGTCACCCACAGTGCACCGGACAAAAGCACAAACGCGAAAAGCAGAACCAGGAAAAAATCGTGCTCTGAGAACACCAGAAGCAGGATGACCACGTGACGGAGCAGGAAACTGCGCTTCTCCACAGTGAACACTGGGGGCAAAGATTCACGACGCAGGCTTCTGACAAGGGACCTAGACTGGACACAGGAGCCTGCACACCTCGGCACACAGCAGACAGCACGGGGCAGGACCTCAGAGAAGACGGAACGGCCAACAGGCACGTGAAGGTGGCCGGCGTCGCAGGCAGGGAGGACACACACACACACACACACACACACACACACACCACCAGACGTGCCATGCCAGGTGGGAGAACACAGCCTGGCTCTAGCCCTCGGCAGCGGCAAGGTGGCCCCGCCGTTTCCTGAGGGAGACACACCTGCCACCCCTCGGTCTGACCTTAAGGAAGCAAAACATCCTTTACAAAAAGATTCTACACTCAGCAGCTTTACTCACAACAACCTAAATCCAGAAAAAGACACACGGCCATCGGCAGGCAAGGCTTGAATGAGCTGCAGTGTGTTCGTGCAAGGGACACCCCTCACCAAAAACAAGAGCTACGTACACGAGACGTGGACTGGCCTTCTCCTGGCCAGAGAGGCAGGCTTCGTGGCAGAGAGCCGAGGCCCGACCCTCCCTGTGCCTCTGGCTCACCAGCTGGGCACACACGGGCCCACCATGACGTGGCATGTGGTCTGACCACTGACCTTCTCCTCTGGGCACACGTGGGACGTGGTGAGACAGACACCAGACAAGCCTGAGGCGGCCCCCAACACAAACACCTAGGCACGCAGTCTCTGGAGAAAGGACCTCTCCAGAATCACCTGGGCGTCTCATGCACCACCCTCTTTCCAATGACTGTTCCTGGAAAGGAGCCCGCAGAGCCAGGGAGGGCCTTCTGGCTACTCACGCTACCTCCCCAGGGAGGGACAGGTCAGGCGAGTGGGCAGGGGCTCAGCCTCCAGGGGAGACAGGAGCCACCCCAGCCCGCCGTCCTGCGTGCAGGTGGGCCCTCACGGCCCAGCCCTGCTGGCCTCTGAAGCAGGCCTGTAACTCACCTAGTTTCCTTCTCTGCCAAGGTTATTATTTGTGTGATGTTTTCAGTATCGCTTGTATACCGAAGAACATATGACAAACGTGTCCAATTAAATATTTTTCCTCTGTGGATCTAATTACTTAGTTCTACAATGAATAATTATGATATAGCCATCTAATTATGATATAGTAAACACTACTTCCTGGCTTTTTGATAAAACTTTTTAAAATTAAAACATATCTTAAAACCCACCAGATAACCACGACCCCGATAAAACTTGTGAATATATTTATAGACTTTAACTTCTATAATTAACCTACATCTAAAGCAAGGAAAATAATTGGAAAAGTCATAGTTACAGGACGGAATGTAAACCTTGTGAGCTTGACGGTATAAACTAACCACCGATGGACTGGAACCCAGGGAGCTGAGGGTGGGCGAGCAAGGGGCGGCCCTGCCTGCCTCCCATCCGGGAACCGAGAAGCAGAGATTCGCTTTGCTAGCTGCCGTCCCGGGGGTAGGTGTTAAAGAAGATGAAAGGCAGAAAGCAAGCCTGCCTCCGGGGACCCGGGCTGGGAACGGGCACATTTGTACCCTTCGAGGGGTCCCTTTTTTAAACTGTACACATTATCTTTTTAGAAATCTCACTCACGTAGACGTTTATGTCACCATTCCCTGAGGCCTCACCTCGGCAAGAGCTGCAGCTCGTTTGTCCTGCACAAACACGATCGGTGGCACGTTCCTCAGAGTCTGCTGGGACATCAAGAGATGCCTGGAGAGAGACAAAGTGGGGGGCGCTTGCTGGAGAGGCACGGCAGTGCCCAAACAAAAGCGTATGATAACCCCATGAAAACATAGGGAAGAAGATTTGCTTATCACGTTATTCAAAGGTGAAGTCATCAGCCCACAAGTCTTCGCTGGCCAGCTGCACATCACAAAAAGGACAGGAAACGCATCGCCACGGTTGTTTGTAACTCTCTAAATGCAGCTTTGGAGATTCCAGCGAGTGTTCTGATCTGAACGTATCGACATCCTCCAGGGCATCCCCGTGGCCTTGGACCCACAGCTGGGCAATGACGACCTGTCACCGAGCCCTCCTCCACTCAATGCACACGCGGTGGCAGCACTGCCACCCAAGGACGACGGCCCCCAAGCACCGTGACAGCGGACCGGGAAGCGATGTCTGCACTGCTCAGTCAGGTGAATCTGGGTGCGAGCACGGAGTGAAAACGTGGCCGTGACACAGAGCACAGCTGTCAGTGACAGACCTTGAGACACACTTATGGGAACGCCGATGCTAAACCCTGGGTGATCAGAAGGGTTGGGAACAGGGACCTTCTAGCTAACTGAATTTTATAACTACCTAAAATTAATCAGAAAACAATACAGTTATCTCAACACTCACTCATTGGAAACCTCTCATTTTTAAATTTCCGTTAAATGTAAAAATGAAATCAA
>PVKZ01004622.1:0-75790 GCA_004027375.1 Macroglossus sobrinus | reverse complement strand
TTTCTTTCTTTCTTTCTTTCTTTCTTTCTTTCTTTCTTTCTTTCTTTCTTTCTTTCTTTCTTTCTTTCTCTTTCTTTCTTCCTTTTTTCCTTTCTTTTTTCTTTTTTGTTTTTATTTTTTAAAATAACCATTCTACTAGGTATAAAATGGTATCTCAAGGTGGTTTTGATTTGAATTTTCCTAATTATTAGTAACATTGAGCATCTTTACATGTGCCTATTGGCCATCCATCTGTATATCTTTGAGAAATGTCTATTCAAGTCCTCTGCCCTTTCTTAAATTGAATTTTTAGATTTTTTGTTGCTGTTGGTATTGTTGTTGAGTTGTAGGAGTTCTTTATATAGTCTAGATGTTACTCCCTTATCAGATATATGAGTTTCAAGTATTTTGTCTCATTTCATGGGTTGCCTTTTACTTTCTTGATAGTGCCCTTTGATGAACAAAAGTGTTTAATTTTGGTGAATTCCAATGCATTTGTTGTTTGTTTTGCTGCCTGTGTTTTTGGTATTGTGGATGCTAAAACTTTTGTAATATTAGATTTGTCCCCCAATTCATTCTGTAGGACTTATATTATCTAATGTCCTAGACTTTAAGAAAAACATATCTTTATGAGGAAGCAGAATCTTGAGAGCCTTCTGGAAATTGTTCTCTTGTTTGTGGGTGTTTGTTTTATAATACAAGGACCAAGAACTCACACACACACACAAAAAAAATGCACAATTACTGAATGAGCTCCCTGAAGAAGCTCAGTATTCTTTCTTTCTCTCTACTGAAATTCCCCTGCCTGTAATCAGTAGATATGGGCTGTTATAATATGTAAGAAAGTATAGAAAATATATTGTCATAATGACAGTATTTTAATTTATAGAAAAATTTGAAAAAAATACATTTTGAGTTGGGTTTGCAATGTACCATTTCCTAATTCCATAGTGCAAAGTCATCATGAGGCCTTTAAAATTTCCCAAGTTTCTGCAATGCTGACCAGTTTCTATTTTTGCTATATTTTTCTAGAAGCTTGAGGAGGTCACAACCACTATGAGGATGTTTTACTAATAGCAATAATAAAATTACTTCTCAGTTCTGAATTTCTGTGAATATGGTACATAAATAACAGTAGGTATTTTATGCAAAGACTATATTACTACAAAGAGTTAGTGATAATGATACTTTTAATAAAAATCTTCTTACTTTTGGTACAGATAATTATTTACTATTCTAAAAGGTAGTAATAGTCACATTTCATTTTACATAGCAAAAAAAAAACTATGCTCATTCATAGTTATTTTCTCATTCAGAAATAGTGTTATCACTAAATGTTGTATATAGATAGCATTAAAAACCACAATTAAAACTTCATATGAAAGCTTTTTGGAACCATTTTTCACAGGATCCTGTAGGTCATACAAAATTAAGAAAAAAGATTGTTTTAAATGTAAGGAAGATAAACTATACTTTAATGGCTTTTAATATAAAAAGCTTACAAACTTTGAAGGCCTGACAATAAAATGTATACATCACACATACATATTGCATTCTTATACATGTTATTTAATTGGTACTTTTATATTCTTTCATTCTAGTACAATGCTTTGAGACAGGTAAGATTATTTCATTTTTCAACTGGCAAAACTAAACTTCAGGAAATTTAAGGAACTGCTTAAGATTACATTGAGCCAAGATTTGGACTTAGGTCTTCTAGTTCCAAAATCAATTCTCTCTCTTCATTATATCACAAGATTTTTGTCAAGCTTACTCAAATCAATTTTGTAAGAATTCATTATCACATGTCTATTATTAATCTCTGTGCTGGAAACTTCAGGTAATAAATATGAATAAGCTATACTTCTTTTCCTTAAGAAGTTTTGGGTAGGAAATAAAGGAGTCATAGGTACTATTATTTGACACAGGACACAGGTGTAGTCAGGTGTGTCCTATCCCCCAGGTATTGGCAAATACTGTGCAATTCTAAGTCCTCTTAGACAACTCCCATTTCTGAGTAAGCGTTTGGTTCTCATTACCTTCATAACTTGAATGTCAGTTGGGAGCCTTCCTGCTCTTGAGGCTCTGCTTAAACTTCAACTATGCACCATATCAAAAGCTTTGTAAGAGTCTGGAATCTCCTGCTCGAATCCTCTGAGATTTTAGAGTGACTCAGTCTTCTGTGCCCACTACAGTGCATGTCCCAAAGCTTCATCAAATGACACCCCCAAACTCCAGACTGTCTATGCATTTGTAAAAATTGTCATTATACTTGTTAAAAAGGAAAGGAACCCATTGAAAATCATATGGTTATATAGCTCACTGATTCATCTCCTTTACTCTATCTCTTCCTTTCTCATCTCAAGGTTTTCCACTTCTCACATGAAATTATTCACATTCAACACCCTTTGGAAAACTCACCTTTTTCTTTATTTGCCCATTAAGGCAGTTTTGCCCAAAATTATAATTTTACTTTTATGGGGAATTCTGGTAAATAAAATATTTTGTTTTCATTATATTATCTCCCTCTTTCCTTTTTCTTCATTCTCTGAGGATGTTTTATTTTTATTGATTGAAAGGATTAACATTTAATTTAAATACAGCATAATCATACTCAACAAACTATAACTTATATCTATGGAAAAGTACTGAAATTAACTACAGTGGATTTTCATTAGGAATTTGTATGACTACTAAAAATGCTAATATAATAGGCAGATCAAGGTACTATTTTACTGTTATTGTTATTGTGGTGTTGGTTGTGATGGCTGTTATTATTTCTTTGCTCACTAAATCACTTTAAAAAGTGTTGACATGTTTTATTAGGGCTTTAAATGTTATTTTAAAAGAGAATTTTGAATCATCCATTCTACAGTTGTTGTTGTAACAATTCTTTTTTTAAAAAATTTAAACAAAAATCAAATATATTGAGCCAATCATATGTGCAAACGTAAAGACTATAAAATATAAAACATAAATAAGACATGTACTTGCATACTTTTGAGATTTTGCCAAGCATTAAATAATAAAAATGCAGAGTTGAAAAGGTTATTAGTAATCATTTAGTCACTTGTTCCTGGGAAAACAATCTGAAGAAACATATCTTTGAAAGTTAAAAATCATTTGTCTCTTGTATGGAAAAAATGACATGTGCCTGCTTGATAAAAGAATTCTTCCTTGACAGTTGCAAATGTAGCCTACTTTTTATTCCAGTAATAAAGGTGATTGAGTAATAGATATATCAGGATGAGAGCAGAATTTAGTCTGTAATCATTTGATTATATATATATATATTTTTTTTTTTTTTGCTACCTCTGGATCTTTCATTACTTTGTATTTGTCAGTCTGAAACCAAGACATGTAAAATTAAGGATCACTAGGATGCTAAAAAAAAACAACTGAGAAACTAAAGATTTCAGAAACCTATGAGAGTCTTTCAATTCTGTAATAAACTCTAGTGCTAGAGATGATAATATTTATGCTTCCAAGTAAAGATTCAACTGATATCTGATTTATTTTAAAAAAATAAAATGAGTTTGGGACCTTTGGAAACAAAAACTGGATACATTTACTGTACACGTGATTAAATCTTATGTTCCAGCATAGCAAAATTTTTTTTCATGAGGAGAAAGGAGAAGAGAGAAACTACTAATTCTTGCAATGCCAGCAGAATTGGGAACCACTTGGATGAACCTCTTATCTTGGTAAGCATCAGGGCAAAAGGATAGAAGAAATAGGTCATCTCTGCTACCTTGTGTGTGGTCATTATGGAATAAGTACAAGGATTTGTTCTAGCAGATCATTTTTCAAGAAATACATTCAGTGTACTGTAGTCATTAAAATTTGCATCACTGTTCCATAATTAAAATGTTACTTTAGTAAGTAGTCATCTTATTCATCAATGACTACAAAGAATTGGAGGAGGAATGGAAAACTATATTCTATTTATACCAGAGAGACACAAAACTAGCAACATTTCTAATTTAAAGGGTGAATGGAACTTAACAAAAAAGTAGAATAAGAATCAATAGAAATAATTCCATGGTATAATGATTAAAAAACAAGCCGTTGGAGATTCATCTGTGTACCAACACAACTGTACAGGTGAAAAATTAGTGCACCCATCAGAATGGGTAAAATAAAAAGACAGAGAATTTCAAGTTTTGGTAAGAATATGGAGTAACTGGAACTTGTAAATTCTTCTGATGGGAGTATAAAGAGTAAAATTTGGAAAATTGTTTGGCAGCATCTACTAAAGCTGACACACACATTACTTATGATGTAGTAAGTCCTCTCTGAGATAAACTCGATAGAAATTAGTACATGTATTGGTGCAAAGACAAATAATAGAATGTTCATAGCAGTACTATTTACAGTGGTGCTATATTGGAAATTATTGAAAGGTTTATCAATAATATAATATATACATTAATTGTAATATGTTCTATGGCATTCAAGCATTGAGAATAAACTATCTATACTTATACACAAAAGTATAGATGAATCTCCTGAGTATATTTTTTATTTAATAAGCCAGACAGAAAAATCTACATACTATATGACTCCACTAATATAAAGAAGGAGAATGAGCAAAAAGCAATGTGTCAGAATCATGGTTACCATTTGGGACACCGAATGTGGTTAGAAAGAAACATGTAAAAGAATTCTAGGGTACTGGTAATGTTTTGTTTTTTGATCTGAGAGCTATTTCAGTTTGTTAAAACTCAGTGAGTTAAAAACATGTAATTTTCAGTATGTATGTTACATTTCGATCAAAATCTTTAGAAGCAATTAGTAAACATTTTGTGAAGAAGTATAGAAGACTAGAAAGTGTGTGATAAGGAAAGAGTTCATCACGGAATGTGGAGCTGGGGATAGGACTGAGGGTAACTTTGTGTGGAATAGATTGAGGATGATGAAACACAAGGCAGGGTCATAATTCAGAGATATAAAGCTAGGGTGCAGCTGAATATGTATATGTATCCCATGTGTGAGTTGTACAGATACTCTGAGAAGCAAATGTCAGGATAGGATTAGATATGGAAGTCTATTAGAGTAAATGCATGGGAGGAGAGAGCTAGAGGAGGGTAGGAGGTCTGTAGGTCTGATCCTGGGGGAAGTGGGCAGTGAAGGTGAGTTGGATTGAGGCAACTTGGACTGCGATGTAATTCAAAGCAAAGTTTGGTAAGGTTATCAAGGAATCCTAGAGTCAGAGTCACCTGTCAGAGGAGATCTCCATTTCTCTACCTTAGCCTTCTGGTCATGCTTTATTGTCAGCTAGGAGCAATACTTGGGAAGTCTCATTTGGGGCCAACAGCAGTGGTAAATTTCAGGGTATAGCAGCTGAAGCCAACAGTCAATTAGGCTCCTTACAGCTGGGTATCTGAGAGGTACATTTTCATGACCACCACAATGAGGGAGACAAAGTTTGTGATAGCGGAGTGCTGATTAAAGCTATCCAAAATAAAAACCCTGATTTGTAGCATGTGCCCAATTTCTGAGGTATAAATAGTTTTCTCACAGCTCATTTCAAGCCCACCAGTCTTACAATTGACTGATAAAATGCCTGAATGTCTAATAATTTGTTCTCAAGAGCCAGTATAATCCAGCATATCATGGCTTCTAAAGGTTGTCACTACAAAGACAAAGCCAAAGTTTATAAGGGCAAAAACCTCGGACAATATTCATAATAGGGAGTCTTGTGTTTTCTTCTTTTATTTTTCTCTAAAATAAGATGAACACATGGATATCAGAGAGTAGAAAAGGGCAAAAACAATAAAAACAATCATAAATAGCAAACATTGGTATAAGCTTAATTAAAAAAAACAATAAGTCTTATGGATTGATTCATTTAACCCTAGCTAACTAAGTGTCTTTTCTTTTAATTGATTAATTGCCTATTCTACTCTTCCTTAAGGGTTGACGCAAATAAAACATGTGGGTTCATTAATGCACAGACTCTACTTAGCTGGCTAGTATATAGTTGTGAGTAATTTAATCAACAAAATATGCTGGTCAACTGGGGCTCTAAAATTTTAGCTGTATATTTTTTTTTATTCGGGTCACAGTGAGGGATACATTATAGGTCATACATTCTAGTATGTGAATTCCTGGCCAAGGTAAAGGTCGACTTTTAAGCTAGTGGAATCCAAAATGTCAAGCCCGTCATCTACTTTATTGATGGGTCTTTCTACCCATCACAACATTCCTCATCTCCTTTGCTCTATTTTGTGTTTTCCTGTAGCAATTATTACCTCCTACCATACTTATAATTTACATATTTTTCATGTTTATTATGTTATTATTTCTCACTAGAAACTATTTATTTAGTTGTTTCACTTTTGTGCCCATATCTATAACAGTACAGCTGTGCTTAGAATGATGCAAATCTTCAACATATTGAAAAATGGGAGAAAAATGAACTTTCAGTTTTGCAGGATGGCAAACAAAAAATGATTTTTCTTCAAATGCTTAGATATGTTAGATAAATACATAGAAAATATTCCTATGACTAAAAAGAATATCCATAAAACTCACATAACAAATGAATCAGCAGTGGCTGATGGGTGGGGGAGTCAAATATATCTTTATGAAATAATCGCAGACTAAGTTGCATAATCACGATGGGGAACTCCTACAACACTATATACCAATTACAGGGTGATCTGGTTATTGGTACTGTTTCTCTATCACTCTTTCAAGACCCTTCTCTCCTTCTCTTCCTTTCTTCTACCCTCTTTCTTCTTATTCTTCTCTTTCCTTTCCTTTCTTTCATCTAGTCTTCTTATTCATCTTTCATCTCTTCCTCCTCCTTATTTCTTTTCTTTTGTTCTTCAAATATTTACTGAATTTCTACTGTAGGCCAGATATATACAACCTATTGTCTTGGAGATGATAGATGATAGATAGATGATAGATAGATAGATAGATAGATAGATAGATAGATAGATAGACAGATAAACAGACAGACAGATAGACAGATAGATATGTGTGTGTATTTCCTAGAAGAAAGACTTTTATCTTAGTCTCCCTTTCTCCAAAAAAAGAAATGTCAATAGAAGGTCAGAAACAATGGTAAGAATGTAACATATTGTCGATAAAAAGTGTTTTATATAATTCAAATAGTGTAGGTTACTATTGTCCTCAACACTTCACATTTCCAAAGATAAGTAGGGTCTGGGTGACTGATGTTAATGTGCCTCAAATCAGTGCATACATTCTTCTTAGGGAACTCCTAATGAGAGCAAAAGATAGATATTTATTGTACATTCAATACTGATCACTGTGGTAGGCACTAGAATACAAAGGTCTATGATTATTTCTATGCAAGTTCTTCAATACTCAAAGGGGACAAATAAAAACAAAGCATGGCAAGAGAATAGAGAAGTAAGTTTCTATCTTTGATAAGTGGCTTTCACTGGTCCCACATATCACTTAGAGAACAAAAATTAAGGTGTTATGAGTGACCCCACATGATAGTTGTAAAACAGTGACCTCCTTACAAATTTTCCCCTATGACTGACCTACTTATTGCTAATTTGCCACAATCTTTCTCCACTTTGGAAATAAATATAATAATTATAATAATAAATGTAATATACAAATTTATCTTTACTTACAAATACTCTCAGTTGGACCAATTTACTACTGGGGTTACATAATGGGTTGAATTATGTCCATACACACCCAAATTTATGTGTTAAAGTTCTAACTCTTAGTATATCAGAAAATGACTTATTCGGTATAGGGTTATTACAGATGTAATTAGTTAAGATAAGATAAAATCATACTAGAGTAAAATGGGCACTTAATTTAATACAACTGGTATCCTTATAAAAGGGGGGAAATTGGACACAGACACACACAGACACACATGCACTCTCACACACACAGACTCAGGAAAAATTCTGTGTGAAGCTGAAGGAGTAGATGGAGGCGATGCTCTAGCAAACTACCAGAAGCTAGGTAAGAGGCATGGAATAGATTGCTACTCAGAGCACTCAAAATGAACCAACCCTGCTGACAGACTCTGGAACTGTGAAACGATAAATTCCTGTTGTTTAAGCCACCTAGCTGTGATACTTGGTTATAACAGCCCTAGCAAATAAATACAGACTATATTTTTAAAAATCAGTAGAAAATACTTTGGTGATAAGCAGTGCCGTGTTCTTAATACGGTGAAGTTAGGTGGGACAGTGCATATTTTTCTTTCCAGGGAACCTGTTAATAAAGGTCTCAGCTGGAAGTTCTCACGTAATATGGGAAAGGAGTATTGAAAAAGTTCAAAGGCCCAATGGCAAGTGGATTTTCTTCTGTTTCCCAGGTATTAATCGGATTAGAGCACTATCTAGTTATAGAGTGGATGTTTAATTTTTATTTGCAGTTGAATTGACTTATGAAGCCACTTATGAGAAAATTCCCAAATTGCTTGTTGACCAAAACAATATCTTCTGACATCTGTGGATGATGCTGGTGACCAGGTATAAAAGGGAATTCTGTTCCTAAAGAATAAGTTCTTGGATGGAAGATAAAATTATGTTTAAGGAGCTGCCCAGCTCTAGCCGACTATGTAGGTTTTCTCTTTTAGACTCTGGGTGAAAACAAACATCCAGAAAGGGAAAGGAAGGTGCTAAACTATGGCTGGCTTGCCTATGGCCTTCTCAATTCCAGACACTTCCCGTTCAGACACTTGTTCTGATTAGATATTGTAAAAGTGAAAATTCTCCAGCTACAGGGAAGTGATATCTCCAGGCACCAGTCTCAAGGAGGAACACAACATTCCAAGGTACAGATAATGAAACTGTCTGCTAGGCCCTGTTCGATCTGAGAGTCCCCTAAATGAATACATTTATCTTTGTGCAAGACTCTAACTGCTAACTTCTGCTTCCTGTAATCTGCTTGCTTGCTTATTCAAGGACGTAGTTGGAGGCTTTATAAGCTGCCTCCTGAAAGGGCTAGGGGCTGATCTCCTCTAACCCTGCATGGTAGACTCAGTCGCCCGCCGGCTAATAAAGGCTCACAATTCTCTTTGATTCGGCTCTGTGGGTCTCTGTTCTCACCTATGCCATAACAATATCACCCTCCCCCCAATATGCATGCACGTATGTGCACACGCACACATATACACACACACACACACACACACATACACACTCACAAAAGGGTCACTCGATTAACACACAATTCATGAGCAGATTTATAAAGAGGAAAAATGCTGTGTGTACTGATATATATAGCCATATTTCTGGATGTTAATGTTTCACGACATGTCTACACATCTCATAGTTTGAAGTACATGGTTATAAGCAACAAATATGCTGTGTAATATATCACATCATAATATATCATTATGTTTAGATAATATTATGATTAAATAATTTTATTCATTAGATAAAAAAGATATTCCTGAGTATCAGCCTCAAGGTTATTAAAATTTCTTACAACCACTGCTTCTTATATATCCTTCATGTCATGGCCAAAGCAAGAGAGGCCAGGGAATTTTAAAATAGGAAATTTACCGTCCAGAGGTAATCAAGAATCAAGATATCGACAAAGCATTGATATAAATTTCTGGGGTTTCTGTTTGTGTTTTTGTTTGTCTGTTTGTTTTTTGGTAAAATTAAAAGTTTGGTTAACTCACAATATTGCAAACAATGGGGTCTGATAAAATTATTCCACTTGAATTTTTAAGGTAGATTTAAAAAAATTCTTTCTGACACATTCTAGTATCAATGTTGGTTGTCTTGTACTCCATCACTAACTTAAATTTTCTGGGTTCCTTAATTTATTTTTTACAGTTTGAACTAGCACAATCCCCAAAATAATGTATGCATGCATTTATATAAACATTTTTGGAGAAATTAAAAATTTTAGTGCCTTAACAGCCAGAAATAAAAAATATTTAAAGCAGTAAATAAGTTTAATGTGTTGGGGTCATTCTGGACCTTAAATAATATTTAAACAGAATATAGAAAAAATTAAAAAATTAACTTACATTTGTCTAAAATCTGACTCTTATCACTTAGAATAAATCTAACTAAATGCTTACTATCCTCCAACAGGTACATCTTTCTAGATGATTTATATTGTGTTAATATCACTGCAATGTACATCTAATAAATTCAATTCCAAATATCCTGAGCTCTCAGACATAATGAATAGAAAAGTATACAACCTCCCATGTGTGTGCTATCTATGTATAAATTTGTCTAATTATAAATGGCCTTGGCTCATTATAAAATAGTAAAATAGTGTATTATGGGCATTTATTTTTTAAACTTTTTATTTTTAAATAATTTAAAACTTTTAGAGTTACAAAATCATGCAGTATTCCCATGCACCCTTCACTTAGCCTCCTCTAATGTTAATATCTTTTTTTAACCATGGTACATTTATTAAAACTAAGAAATTAACATGAGTACAATATCATGAACTAAAGTGCAGTCTTTATTTTCCCCACTATTGTCCTTTTTACATTTCAGGATCCAACCCAAGGTATCATACTTCATTTAGTTGTCATGTCTCTATAGGCTCCTCTAATTTGTGGTCATTTTCCAGTTTTTTTTTATGACTTTGATTTTTTTTATGAATATTGGTCAGGTATTTTGAGGGAAGTATCTCAATTTGAATGTGTCTGATGTTTTCTCATGAATAGACTGGGGTTATGAACTTTACAGGAAAAGATCACAGAATTGCTCCTCTTATTGCACAATACTGGGGCACACGATATCAGCATTATTTATTACCAAGGGTGTTAGCCTTTATCATCTATCTGGTTAAAGTGGTATCAGCCAGGTTGCTCCACTGTAAAGAGACAGTTTTTCTTTGCATACCCTATTTGTTAGAAAGGACTCACTGGGTTCATCCCATATTTAAAGGAAAGAAAATTAAGCTCCACCTCCTGAGGACAGAAGTATTGAAGAATTTGTGGTCCTATGTTAAAAACAGCACAGTAATTAAACATTTGCGGGGAGATACTGTGAAGCTATGGGCATTTACTTTTGATATCTTTATTGAATATAGTTTATATTAAAACTACAATTTTAAAAGTTCTAAATAATATTGTATTTTAAAAAATATTTTATAAAATGATCATTTTAGCGAACATAGAGTGCTAATTTGTGCCAAGCATTGTGTTGTGTTCTATCTTCATTATAACTCTATGAGGTAAGTATTATTGTCAACATTTAACATGAAAATGCTGAGGCATAGAAAAGCTTTATGGTATGTTTATTGTTATCTGGCTAGGAAGCTGCCCAGCTGAGAATCAAAGCTAGAAAGTGTCAGTCTGGCCAAGAGCATTCCTTGACCTCTTAAACATGATACTACATTGTCTCTCTCTGAGATAAATAAGTAGATAGAGAGCTATATCAAAGTACATCAGAATAGGTTAGAGAATGTGTATATAATATTGAGGAGTAAGGCTTAAGACTGAGGATAGAAGTCGAATAAATTGTATAGCTTTTCTACGAAGACTCAGGGAAATTAAAATTAAATTGGGACATCTAAATTGTCTAACAGATTAATTATAAACACAATGAAAGTCTTATTCTCCTACATTTGGTATCTAGAATATAACACAAACTGTTACATATCAATGAAACACAGATAAACAATCCAATAGAAAAGTCAACAAGAATATGACAAGTCACAGAAATATAATAGATACTTAGTTTAGTTATCAAAGAAAATCTAATTTAAACTGCAATAAGATAGCATTTTATATCCATCAGATATAACAATTGGTAACTCTGGTAATACTGACTCTTTTTTTAATGAATAGCAGCCTTTTTTATTCTTTTATACACTCATTTCCCCAATCGGCTTTTTCTTTCCACTGAGATAAAGTCAAAAGGACAGAATGAAAAGAGGCCATGGCTATATTATTTATAATTCCTCTGTGGTAACTACATGGTGCCCTTTCTTTTTCAGTGAAGAAGTTTTCTGAAAGCTGGCTTTTATAATTCATCTACTAGATAGTTTCAATTCAACAATCATTTTGGGGGGGGGGTGCAAAAAAATTAATTTATTTTATTTTTTAAAATTTTAATTAGTTTCAATTATATAGTACATTGATTAGACATCTATAAAATGATCCCCCCAGTTGCTCTCTCCCTCCCCTGGCCCTCTACTAACCAACCTATTAATGCTAACTGCATTCCCTATGCTGTGCTCCCCATTCCCGTGGTAACACTGACTTTCATCGAGGATGTGGGGAAATGGAAACTTGGACATGGCTGGAGGAAACATAAATGAATATAAGCACCTTGGAAAACAGTTTGGCAATACCTATTTGAACTTGAAGATGTGTATATGTTACCAGGGGCGTTAACCCTTCTCAGTGCCTGCCCTAAAGAAATTCTCAACCATGTTCATAAGTAAGGTATAAGGATGCTCATGAAATACTGTTGTACTAGCAGGATGTGGGGACAAATACTGTCCCTCAGTAGTCAAACTGATAAATGTGCCATGATATGCAGAGTTTAAAAAAAACCAACTCAATCTAATTGGATAAACATGGGTAAGACTTTAAAATATACTTTGAATTTTTAAAAAACATGACATATTTAACATAATACCATTCACGTAAATGTTAAAGGACCAAATAATAGCCTTATAGCTATTACTTATAGAAACATGTATGTATAGTAAAAGTTCAGAACATTAATGAGAATGACACTATTATTCTAGGATTTGGGCCAAAAAGGGGAAAAAGGATTGATCAGTAGGGTTTCAGTATCTGTGTCATCTTTTTTTTAAATTTAAAAGACTGGAGGCAAATATAATAAAATGTTATTATTTCTGAATCTCAGAGGTGGCAAGATAGGTAAGTGATATTCTCATATATATTGTACTTTTTTGATTTAAAGGGTTTTATTATTGACTGATAAAAGGCTTAATATGTTTACGGAATTTTTTTGTCTTAAAGGGAAAGAGAAAGAATTAAATATTTTCTTCATCAAAAACCCCTCTTAGCTTTTATTTGCCAAACTTCCTTCTTCCTTGTTATGGGAATTAGTAATTTCAAACCATATTTACTTCTGTGGTTTCATTCTGAAAAAGAAAATTTGGCTGTTTTAGACAAAGTTCTCTACTAACCTACATTCTAAACTAGAGTTTCTAAAATGAAATTATTTTCTTTGGCAGGACTGCCAAACCATTTTGATGTTGATACAACTTCTGGTGAAATGCCATGAAGGTCACCAAGTCTGTGATCCTTCCTGTGGACCTTGAAACTATCACATCTTGCCCATCCCTTGGTGCAGGAGTCTTTGGAGAAGAGTGGAAACATCCTGAGAACGTGCATGATGCTCTTTCAGTATTAATACTTACCTAATAAACTGCTTTTACTTGTTTTCAAAATTGTTTTTGAACTTTCATTTATAGAAGTTATCTCATGAAAATGTATGATTTTGCAGATATAAAAAAAATGACATCTAACCTGTATTATTTGAAGTCCTTTTAATCCAAAGAAATGCTTCCTGAAAATTATGTTTTCAATACGTAAAATTTACATTTGATATACTTTATATAAAGTCTTTATAAAGTGAATGTTATTGATTCTGTTAACTATTCTAGTAAATCATTATAAAACACATGACTAGAAGTACAACAGTGCTTGACTATTTGTTTTAAATCACTAGAGAAAAATGAAAACCATACTACTTTTGCTTTTTGGATATACTTAATTTTAAATAAATAATAAATGTTCATCCAAACAAATAAAACCTGTGCCCTGAATAGTATTTTAAGCTTAAGGGGAAAAAGGTAATAAATAATGACATTTCATTTTTCCATATTTTAACTTTATAAAATTTTATTATAATCATAATGGACAGTCACTAAGTACTTTTTAAAATTAGTCTATTTTCTTTTTTTGCTTCCCATTTATAAATAGTGTCATTTACCTTTTAAATATGACTAGTTTAAGAACCTTTTAAAGCTATTTCATTTAAACTATGTTTTTCAAAGAGAGGGATTCATCTCTGAAAGTTTTCATACCATTAGGTATTGGAAGAAAAATTTCAGATGGATTTGGTATCATCTGAGCCTTGGATACAGGAAATAATGAAGCAAAATGATAGGAATTGCCCCACATTCTGTGGGCGACTGAATGTCAAGTAGGGACATTGTAGCATCACCTACAGGAGGCTAGTGTCTATAAATCTTCTAAAATTCCAATTAAAGCCATGAATGGAGTCTGGACAATATTCATGGCTCCAAAAGAGTGTTGGCTTCCTTCTCCAGATTTAAGATCTGAAATTTCGAAGTGAATGTGACGCTTTGTTTTCCACTTGTGACAAATCTTAGGAGTTGCCATATTTTGAATTAAGATATGAAAAAGCAGACAGATTCAGATATAGTATCTTACATACAGTAAAAATCATTTTTTTAAAGTGTAGTGTTTGATTAATTTTGACAAAGATATAGAACCATCTAGCCACTAATGATAGTTAGCACCTTCTCACGTGCTTATTTGCCAATTATATACTTTCTCCTATACTTACTCAAACTTTTTCCTTTTATTATAAAAAAATATTTATTAAAAGTTTTGTCTTCTTATTATTGAGATATATGAGTTGTTATAAATTTTTATTATAAATCTTATCAGATATATGTATCTCAAATATTTTCTTGCTGTTTTTGACTTAACTTTTTATTTTCTTAACAATTTAAGAAGCAATAATTTTTTATTTTGATGAAGTCAAATTTAATAATTTTTCCACTTATGATTAGTAATTTCACAATCTTGTCTAGAAAAAAGTTTGCTTACCCCAAAGTCACAAAATTCTTCTGTGTTTTCTTCCAGAAATTTGATAATTTTAAGTTTTATATTTAGAAATAAGATACATTTTAAGTTAATTTTTATGTTTAGTGTAAAGCAAAGATGAAGATTCAATTTATTTTATGTGGTTATTTGGTTGTTTCAGTAGCATTTATTAAAAAGACTATCTTTCCCCCATGGAACTATCTTGGCACCTTTGCAGAAAATCAGTTGGCTATATATGTGTGTGTTTTTAAGATTTTGGTTAAGAATTCAGGCACTGGATTAGACTCTCAGAGTTTAAAAAAGTCATTACATGACACAATAGAAAATCCTGTCCCAAACTTATAGAAGGTGACCTTGAGCAAGTTACTTAACTATGGCATGCCCCATCTTGTTTATTTTATTCCAGGCAGAAATAAGAGGAAGAGCTAAGGTCAGGAAACCCTTAGTGATATGACTTGCCTGAGGTTATACATGAAGGTTACTGGCAGAGTTGGGATTTGAGAGCGTCAAGTCCTAACCACTAGACACCAGGGAAGGTGAACTGGCTTCTGAAACCAAATCATTGGACCTTTTATTCATAACTTATTGGACTTTAGTCCATTAACTTTCTTGTTTCTTTCCAGCTTTATTGAGATATAATTTATATATAGCACTACGTGAGTTTAAGGTGTAAAGAGTGTTAATTTAATACATTTATAAATTTATATATTGCAAAATGATCACACCATAACATCGACTAACACCTCCATTGTGTTATATAATGACTTTGTGTGTGTGTGTGGTGAGAAAATTTAATATCTACTCTCTTAACAATTTTCAAAATATAATACCAATATTCTGAAATTTTCACTTTGAATTTTACAAAGAACTTCTTTCTATGAAATTAAAATGCTGAGTTGTCATATTCTCCCTGATAATAAATTCCACATAGCTTATAATATGAGTGTGTATGGTGTGAAATAAGATTATACTAGAAGCAAATTTTATTTGTCAAAGTATTTAAGAGGCCATAGTATAAAGTGTGTTTCAAAAAGAAGTATCTACTTCTTTTTTCTTTGAAATATACAAATCCAAATATTTATACATTATGTCAAAATGTTTTGAAAACTTCCCTCTTTCAAAGATAAAGTATAGTATAAGAAAACCTTGCCTCACTTAACAAAACAAAATACAGAACCTCTGTAGCCAGATGTGAGGGATGAAAGTGTGAAGAGGTTATCTGACTCTTGTCTTCCTGACTTTCTCTGTATTGGATCCTTCTCATCATGACTCCCACTGTTATTATGCTGCTCCATGGGTTCATGGAACTCCTTTTTATGTTAGATCCACAAATGGAAACCCCCTTTTTTTTTGGATTTTCTTCAAAACAATTAAGTCCCAATGAAACATTCTTAAAAGTTATCAGATAAAAAGAAGATAAAGATACACCCAAGAAATAATGTTCAGAAACACTTTAGTTCACAAAGTCTTATATTACTCTGTAGACACTTTGCTTGAATCTTGCTTCCTACAATAAGGTCTACTAAATGAAAGCTAGCTTTCACTTGTTACCAGATATCTAGGAGTTCTTTTTGAGGTACTTTGACTTTACATAGTTAAAACCAAAGAGATAGATTTCCAGTCAGTAAGTTTAAAAAATTGTCCCTCACTTCTCTGTTTGAAAAACAGGTAGACTGGGTTTAATAGCATAAACAAGAAATACAACATTTAACACATATATCTGTGTTGCCATACATATTTTCATTTACCATGAAAATGATGGGCATTATAACTCATACTGATTTGGATAACTCATCCTTTTTCTAAAAATTTCATGTCCCTTTTGACAAGTCTACAACTAATTAACTTATAATATCACAAGACGTTTTACCTGCTTAATTGTTGAGAGTTTCATTTCTGACACGAAAATGACTTTCATTCACAACATTTTCAACTGGACATTAGGGGACAAATGTACACATTTTCTTTATATCTAGAATATCAATATTCACACATCATTTTCTCTGACTTGTATGCATTTTTGTCCTTATTTAATGTGACTAGTAAATTCTTATTAAACTATGATTAAAAACATAGAGAGAAACATTATATACAGATACCATATGTTCTCCAATTTATTTTCAGACCATTAATATTTTTTCTATCTAATCCAAAGTAATTATGTAAAATAATTAATAGAGAACATCAAAAGTTACCTTCAATAAATATAAACAGTGAAACAGTTAAATAGATCTTCTTTGTAAGATTATTATACCCAATCTGCATTTTTGTAAGATGACCTATCTTTAAGTACAAAAACAGACTATTTCTTTCTTACAAATTTCAACAAGGCACAATTCTTTCCATGCAGATTTCAGTGCATAATCTGTCAGTAGCATGTTGGAATATAGGGGATAATCAGAGCCAGCCATCTGTTTTTGGATCTTATAAAATTTTTATCAGTATAAACAGCAAAATTTTGAAATATTAAACAGTAAACCTGTAGCAGTAGAGGAAAACAGGCCAATTTTTTTACTCTTATTGAATACCTACTGTGGGCCAACTCTGCACAATAGTACTTAGTTCTTTGTGTGCACTTTCTCATGTGATATTTGTAATGTTACTTGTGTTATTTCAAGGTCATTGTACCAGTCTAGGAAATTGAATGCAAAAACATTTACCACTATATTTTTACTTAATTGTCCAATTCCACGTATAGTGGTTTTGGTAACCAACTATATTGACTAGAGTACAGTCTTATGTATTGTTCTTTTTTCTTTAAAATTCATATAGACACCAAGTATTTTCAAAGCTACTTAGGTCAGCAACTTTTTTCCTTAGCTCCTTCAGAGAGGTTGTTTCCTATATTTGTATAACAGTTACATTCTGTATTTCATACTGGGATCTCCCAATACTCTAAATTTTTTTAATACATACCTTAAAATTCACTTTTTGTACTATAAAATTCTATGGGATTCAATAAATACATAATGTGATGTGTACACCATTAAAATAGCATATATGAAAGTTTCAACACCCTAAAACATTTCTTGTGTTTTGTCTGTTAAAACCACTTCTCACCGCCCCTTCATACTTACTCCCCGCAATCCTTGGCAACCACTGATCTTTTTACTGTCTCTATGGTTTTGCCTTTTCCGCAATGTCATACAAATAAAATAATACAATAACCTTTTCAGACTGGCTTCCATCACTGAGCAACATGCATATAAAATCCTTCCATGTCTTTGTGCGGTTCAATAGCTATTTTTTTTTTTAAATAACAAAGTAGTATTACATTGTATGGCTACACCACTTTGTTTATACGTTCATTTATTAAAGGCATCTTGGTTGCTTCCTGTTTTGGCAGTTATAAATAAATAAAGCCACTATAAACATTTTTGAGCAAGTTTTTCTGTTGACATAGTTTTCAAATGAATAAATACCTCAGAGCATAATTGCTGGATAGTGTGGTAAGACAATGTTTAGCTTTGTAAGAAAACACTTAACTATAATCCAAAGTGCCGATACCATTTTGTAGTCCCTTCTGCAAAGAACAAGAATTTCTATTATTTCATATTCTTGCCAGCATTTTGGTGTTGTTAGTGTTTTGGGTTTTAGCTATTCTAATAGGTGTACAGTGGTATCTTATTGTTTTAATTTGTGATTCCCTAATGACAAATTATATTAAGCATCTTTTCTTAATAGTTATTTGCCATCCATATATCTTCTATAGTAAAATGTCTTTTCAAATTTTTTGCCCATTTTTAAAATTGGATTGCTCCTTTTCTTATTGATGAGTTTTACAGGTTCTTTATATATTTTGGATACAAGTCTTTTATAAGATATGCAATCCCCCCAATACTCTTTAATTCAAATACAACAATAATATATTAAGCAATTACAGTTTAGAAACTCATGATGCAGTTTACTTAGAATACAGAGGTGAAATCTAGTTCCTTTTTATAAAAAGCTTATAATAAAAAGAATGTGAGAGAAATGAGATAAAATAAAATATCTCTTCAATTTAAAATATGCAACTACCACATAAATGATGTAGTCAACAAATGATACCGAAATTCACAGGAAAACAAGAAAGCTGGAGGGAGTTTTATAACACAGTGTCATAGAAAGACAGAGCTGCCAGGGCAGTAGAATAAAAAAGTAATTAGTTAGCAGGTGATAGAGCTGAGGAAGAGTAATGGTTAAATGATCCTATTTCATAGGTTGAGAGAAAAGAAAGTAGAAGTTTGTTCATTGTGGTCAGAAAAAAATGGGACTTTATAGTTTAGATGGTTTTCTAAGTGAATGATGAATAAATGTGTCACTTGGAAAAGTACAAACATAAATTAGTCACAAAATATTTGTGCCATAGACTTTAACTTAGTATAATGATCCTGGTATACCTGAGAATCCACGATGAAGACACAGAGCAGTATAGTTGACGTTTCAAAACTTCCAGCCCTAAGTAGCCTTAAGTACCATCACAGCACAGGCACTGCAAAGTTTTCGTTAGCAAAATTGTTGCAATTTCAGGCTCTGACTGGAAAGTACCTCTTTTCTCCCTCAAATTCCCCCATCTACTTTTTTCTGCCTGAAATCTTTTGTGGAAGTAACTCCCCTTCATTCTTCATTAGACACTTTGATTAAAATGCCAAAAATTTGGCTCTATCAGACATAGAATTTTACAGTAAGATCTGCATGACTCAGGCCAGATCTTTTATCTGAAGAAAAACATTTTGATTATGGGAAAATTCTAGAAGGAAAATGGATCGATCTAGAGAAGGTAGGTGAGTGATGAGGAAGACAAATCCCCCTCCCTCCCAGCTGGATCAAGGACCAGCCTTGCCTGTTAACCTCTGTGACCACTATACCTGGTTGCACGGTAATGCCCCAGGAATTCACCTTGAGGACATATTGACAGTTCTCTTTTGACTTACCTAGCGTCAGAAGCAAAATTATCAGCATTTCAAAAAGCAAATACACTTTATCCATTTACTGTCCAGGGTGAATAAGAAGTTAAGCAGATAGAATACACAGGTGTGGCTTTGCGTTATATTTTATATCGTCTAAACTTAGAAGAAATAGATTTATTAAGTAATGATGCTTCCCTTTATGGTAATTCCAAGACTAGAGTTTTAGAAACTATTATTCTTAAAAGAAGCCATTTTATTTGCTCTCTGTCTATGATTACTCAATAGGGACAAACAACTGATATTTCTAAAAATTTATTTCTGGTGCTTTTGACTACCTCACCTCTTCTATATAGTCCATTGCCATTAAGGTAGAGAATTTTGTTTTTATAAGAACATAGAGAAAGAGGATATCTTTTGTGGAAGTCCCCAGGAATTTTATATACTGCTTATTCATCTGTGTTTTTAAAGAAAATACCAAACAGTATGTTTTGTCTTTACAGTTAAGACAGTTTTATTACGTAATTAAGATGGCAAAATAATGATGAGAAACTGAGGAACACTATGAGGAGTGAGCCAGATGGTTGGAAAATATTTTTAGGCCCCAGGATACTGGTCTTGCTATAGAAACTCTAATTGTGTGTGTGTGTGTGTGTGTGTGTGTGTGTGTGTGTGTGTGTGTTTTAATTTATTTTTCAACTTATAGTATTCTGTTGTTTAAAAAAAAGCACAGAAATGTTTTTTTAAAAAAACAAAGTTAAAAATATGTATTTTTACAATTTCAAGGCCATTCCTCTGTGAATTCTTCTGGGTGACCTATCAATTCAATACATGAAAAAAAGACAGCTCTACATTTACTATACTCTGCCCAAGAGAGGTAGTAAAGATCATTCGAATTCCCAGCCCCCAATACATTTAATTTAACATTAGCTATGCCTTTGGCTTGAATATATCTTTTGTGTTTTTGAGAATTGATCCTGAAAATGGAGGTTGTAGAGGTAGTTTTTGCAGCTAAAATACAGTGATAGTTACCATCACTGCCAACAATAACTGAGAGTCACGTCTTTGTTGTTGAATTCTTAAAGTCCCGGAAGAAACTCCCAAACTCACAAGAAAGTTAGACAAAACTTCAGTACAGATGCAAGGGCAGAAAGTATGAAGACTGTATATAGAAACTGTCACAAATATAGTGAGAACAACTCATTTTTTTTCAATGAGAAATAGATTTCAAAGCCTCTAGGCTCCTGAATCATGCACGTCAAGCACAGGGGTTGATTTTATCTATAGAGGCAACCAATAATTACCCTGGTTATGCAATTTTCAGATTGCTTCTACCCCTCTCACTTGCTTTGAATATTTTCTCCATTTGTTATTGATTTATCACACCTTTATTCTGCGTCTGAAAAGTGATGAAAAATTAAGGGCATACCTCATTAGCATAAATTGATTTGTCAGGTAGCCCAGAAAGTGACCCCAAGCCATATTCTTCCAGTGTGTGTTTATGGGTTAAATCCCTAGGGATCCTTCAGTAATAAGCCACTTCCATAGGCTAGGTGTACAGTTTTACTCAACCTTCTAAGAGAGCCCTGCTCATCTTCAGCTAGTCCACTGCTCAACTGAGTTTTTGTTTTGCTTAGGCCAAATAAACGGGAACTGAGAGCTGACTACTTTCTCTCCAGCTCTTTTTGTCCTTTTGTACACACAAAAATGGCTTCATTTCTAGCAGCTGAAAATAGCCCTTCTTTATCTTCTCTATTCCAATCTAGGTACTTAGATACCTTTGTTAATTTATAGTGTTAAGAGAAAAACATCTAAAATTTGAAAATAAGATTACTGCATAACTTTTCAAAGCCATATGAGAATATTGTCTGACAAGCCCCTGGAAATTAAATCTTTTCATCTAGGGAATGTAGTTTTTCTTTATTTTTGCATTTTTTATTGAGGTATAATTATATTAGTTTAATACAGACAAAATAGTTTCAGGTGTACAACTTAATGATGGAGATTACAAATTACATAACAAGGGATATAATTTTATTTGATTTTCTATTACCAGTTATGTTGAGCCTTTTACAGTTAGATGTTAGCTTCCAGAGAATTGATAAGTACAAATTATTTTTGAAAATAAGTAATGCAAATTATTTCTGTTCAATAAAAAAATAACATCAAATGTTACAATTTTATTAGCCAGGGACACTAATCAATTTTTTGTCTAGCTTTGCAATTTAGTCCCAGAATTCCTTTTTCCCACTGATTACATATATCTCTCCTTCCTTTGATCCAGCGTTTATCATCCTTCTAGTTCTCTTAATAATGAGCTAAACAACTCATTTGGCGTGTATTTTTAAAGTGTATTTTGATTATAATAATGTGAGTCTATAACTTGAGTTGTTTATTGCTTCTGTGAATTCAAGATCTCTTTCCTCTGACTATTCTCTAGAAGTTTTTATTCCTTCCTCTCTGAGGTTAAATATCCCTCTTCCTAGAAAGATATCCCTCTTCCTTTGATCTCAAGTTTAAAACTTGAGATCTAAAATTTATTTTAAAACTAAAATATTGAGTAACCTCCAAGAAAATGGGTAAAAGGTGGGGATTGAATGAGATGTCCTACTTCTATACTGGGAGGGAAAATTCCTTAATAAGATCAAGATTTCATCACTCTAAAAATTACAACACAATTTATATCCTAATTGTCATTTGTAAAGCAATTAGAATGTACTTGGGATGACAAGTTATATACATGGAACTTTTAGCAAAACTACATAGTATTGGAAATAGCATTTATATCCTAAATTATACAGATATAATTTAAGACAAGTCTAGTGTATGAGAAGGTACTGTGTGTGCCATAGGGGCAACAAGTGAATTAGAAGTTCAAGAAGGAATCAGTCATTAGCAGAGCCTTAATAAAGGGGTATATTGAGTGTCCAGATGCAAACATAAATTAGAATTTGTGCTGGGTATTTTAAAGTCAGTATGATATAGTTAAAGAATTGGAGAAGGTTGTGAATGACCATGGTGCACAACGGTAAGGATAAACGGGGGCATTTAAGAATCTAAATGATTTGATTTTAAATAAGCCTTAGTAAATGGCTTTGTCTTTAGAGGGAACCTATACCAATCTAAGATGTATTCATTTACAATTTTCATGCACTAGGACTTCATATTTGAAGGTTTTGTTTTATTTTTTTTATTCAGTTAGTTGTTTTTGTCATCATTTTATTTTTAAAATTTCAGCATAACTCTCTATTATGTACCAGGCATTTGCTAGATCCTAGGAAAATATAAATATACATAAATATAAAAATATCAATGTATAACATACATTTCCTGTTTTCAAGAAAGTTGCATTTTGTAGGAAAAAATAGATTTCTTCATCAGAATTAAGAAAGGAATGTATGATATAATTATAGAAAAGCCAAGTAGTAAATAACCTTAAAAAGTGGCCTGTTTGAAGAATATTATTTTTGAAGAATATCATTAAATGATATAAAATCATGGGGGGTGGGGGAAGGTCAGCGAAGGTGAAAGGGGTTAAATATATGGTGACAAAAGGAGACTAAACTTTGGGTGACAATCACACAATGCAATAAACAGATGATGTACTATATAATTGCACACTTGAAACATATAATTTTATTAATAAATGTCACCTCAATAAATTTAATACTAATTTAAAAATGCAAAAAAAATCATAACCATGGCATTTTCACCAGTTTTCTCTTTTATCCTTCATGAATGTGGGATTCACTCAGTATAGTCTAAAAATTAATTCATCTCATAAAAATTTATTGAGATTTATTATTTATCAGATACTCTGCTTCAAATGATAGGTGATGTTCGTATGTATAAGACATACTAATAGATATAAGGAAGGTTGCCTATGAGTTTCAATACTTTAAAGCTATCAGTTCTCCTATTTCCTTCTCATTTAAGGTGGTATATTAGAATGAAAATTAGTGAGTTAATTTTTTAAATAAAACTATCACCTAGAGACGTATTAGTAATTTTCAAATTTATTTTTAAAATTTAAAATATAGGTGTTGTTTTTATTGATAACAAATTACTTTCTTACATCTTACCCTAGATCACGATTCATAGAATGCCCTAATAGTGTGGTAGAAAACTGTTTAATCTTGTCGGTTTTAATACAGTTTTTAAACAGAGAGTAATATGATCATAATCAATTTTTTTTTTCCAATTTAACTGCTAGTGATAGTGGTCAGCTGTATTCAAGGGAGGAGAGATTGATTGTGAGAAAATTACATAAGAAAACTGTAGAAATTTTTAGCTGAGTAATGATGGAATCCTGAACAGCAGTGGTAGTGGAGCTATAAAGGAGAGTAAATTTGAAATATATTTGGCCCCTGTTTCTTTGAGAGGTTAATAAAAAATAAATGAAGAGTACTGAAAAGAGGCATTTTCAAGGCTATTGGTAAGGTTAGCTATAAAAAATTTAAAAACTTTTTCTATGAATCTTTTTTATTGATGTAAAATTGATATAATATTATATTAGTGTCAGATGTACAACATAATGATTCAATATTTGTATACATTGCAAAATGATCATCATGATAAATCCAGTTAATATCCATTACCGTATATTGTTACAAATTTTTTTCTTGTGATGAGAACCTCTAAGATTTATTCTTCTAGATACTTTTAAATATGTGATTATTTATATGTTATAATATGTATTACTCATTTTATAACTGAAATTTTATACCTTTTGGACTCTTTTATACATTTTACAGTCCCTCTTAATTCAGACAAGCACCAATCTATTCTCCATAATGAGAATCAGTGATGCTGAGCATCTTTTCATGTACCTATTTGTCATCTGTAACTCTTCTTTGGAAAAAATGTCTGTTTAGATCTTTTTCCCATTTTTTAATTGGACTGTTGCCATAGCAATTTTAATAAAGCAGGAAACCACATTGTCATAAAATTATGAGTAAATTAAAGAGACATTAATAGAGAGAAAAAAACCTGTTGAGGAACCGATTAAAAAAGAAGGAAGAAGATTGGTTGGTGGCCTAAAGAGGTGCTAGAGACATTTTTGTAAAGATTGATAACTTTGAACAAGTCTTTGGGAGAGAAATAGAAAGAGTAAGCAAATAGGAGAAATAAGATAATTAATGAAATAAAGTCTCAGAGAAATTAAGAACAAGATCTAAACTAATAATCACCAGCACGAATGGTAGCTCAGATGCCAAAGCTCTGTTTTGAGAAAAATAAAGTGAGAGTGGGGGCTGGTGTAGATGGATATAAAGATGAGGAAAAGACAGTTAGCTTTGTGTTCTCTGGAGGTAGAAACAAATCACTTGCTGAAAATGAAAGGAAAGGGATACAATAGGTGGGATATTTAACAGTTGCTCTTCCATTTGGTTCATTTTGCTTCTATAGCTATATCTTCTGAAAAACCACCTCATTCTCTATTCTCAGTCTATGTACTTTTTGAAAAGTTTAATTTACTGTAGGCATGTGACTCAGGTCTAGTCAATCAGAATATCACATCTTTCCTATACAAAATAATTGGGAGACTGATTTGAACTTTAATGGAACAAAATGATATATATTTTTTCTTTTTTTCAATTCTATTTATGGTGATCAGGTATACAGAATTTTTTTCAAGTTTATTGAGGTAACATTGGTTAATACAATTATATAATTTTCAGGTGTACATTACAATTTGACATCTATATATTCTATTGTGTGTTTACCACCCAAAGTACAATTTCTTTCAGCTACCATATATTTGATCCCTTTTAAAAAAAGATAATTTTGCTGAGAAATTCACTAGATGGACTTAAGAGCATAGAGAGTCTGAGGTTACCAGCAACCATCTTGCAACTACCTGGAACCTGAGAATGGAGCCAGTGTCAAGAAAGCGGAGTCAAAGAAACAGGTCTTGATGACTGACAACAGTTGGGACCTAGATTCAGCTAAACTTAAACTAATTTTAAACTGAAACATTCAGTTAAATTGCCAGTTAATTTCTTTTTTTTTTTTTCAGGAAGCTAGTTTAGGTTGAGGTTTCTGACACTTGAAATGGAAAACTTGAAACAATTATATGAGCTAATTGTGCAATGACAGAGTAGGAAAGTGATTATAAGAGTGAGTAAAAGAGCTGTAAGGGAGGGGAAAAAAGTATTCCCAAGCAGGAATTAGTCCTGATGTCATCTCTAGATTTTTCATTAATTTCTAGAAGGAAAAAAATAAGATCACTCTACTATAGTTCTCACAAAGTCTTGGGTTTCTAAAGCTTCTCTCAAGAAATAATTCAACCTACAGTAATATCAGATTGCCTGAGCTTACAATTTCACTTGACATTTGTAAATGAAAGTGTTTATTTAAATATTATTAAAAATAAACATTATGAAAAACAGTGTTTTTTAATATGAGGTCAATGAGCCCACAGAATTTGTACTGGCAAAGCTAGTTTGGCTACACTGCAAAGTGTGATGCTGCAAGCTTGCCCTGCCTCAATATAAATTTCCACATCAGTTTTTTATTTTCTCCCTCTTTCCCACAAATATACTTTGAGTGCTTAGTTAGATAAAGTCTGGTCTTTTGATCAAGGACTATGGCTACTATGGAAGGCAAGTGGAAGACACAGAACTTTGCCCTCATGGGACTTATAATCTAATGAGAAAGTCAGACAAGAAGCTAGTAATTACATACATACACAACATTTCAACTGTAAAAGTATTACAAAGAGAGTGTACTTTATTAGAGCACACAAAAACAAAAGTTTATAAGATCATAATTATGTGCAAACCACTCGGACATTTTCTATTCCATTGCATTTTATTTCCTTTTCTTTAAAAATATGCAGATCATAACTTTCTAAATTTATTTCATAATCTACATTTCATGGAGGAATTTAGCTTAGTCAGAAAAGTCAGAGAAGCCTTCCCCTAAGGAAATGATGATTGAGCCAAGGTTGAAACATGAGTAAGTTAATTAAGTGAAACAAGGGAGGAAAAAGTCATCAGAGGATACAACAAGTGCAAAACATAGGACAAGAGGAAGTGGGTATTTACTAGGGACTGAAGGAAGGAAAATGTCGACTGCTGTGTTGACAGCAAGGAAGGTGCCTGGTGCCTGAAGAGAAACAGAGACAGATGGCCAACACTAGACATGCCCTTACAGGTCATGTTAAGGATTGTTGCCTTTGAGAACAATGAGATGACATTGAAGATTTATTTTTTTTGAAAAGATTATGTGAGCTAATTGTGTAAAAATAGAGGTAAAGATAGACATGGGTAGAACGTTTACGGTAAGGGAAAACCAAAGCTTGGATCTGAATAGATGGTAGTAGATGAGGAGAGAAATGACTTCTCGGCATTAAAAATTAATTCCTTATTATAACACAAACAGAATAGCTTGTAATACAGATTCACAAACACATTTCAGATTTTACATAATGTCTCATCTAGGGAAGTTGATTGACAAGATAGATTCCTGGGCTCTATTCTCAAAGGTTTCAATTTGATGAGTCTGTAAGCTCTAATATGTGTATTTTAAAGTCCTGTGTAGATTCTAGTGTGCAACTAGGATAAGGAATTATTAAGAGGGTGCTTTTCTTTATTCTATACTCACTTCCATGAGTGACCTAATCCAATTCTTTGTAAATACCAGCCATATGATAATCACACAAATTTATCTAATTCAAGCCCAAACCTCTCTGCTGAACTACATATTCCTATATTCAATTATTTAATACTTTGTATATTTACTTGGATGATCTGACAGGAATCTCCAATATTAAAACTACTGAAATAAAACTTTAAATCTCAAGCCATTCCCTATCAGTCTTGGATTTCCCTAACTCAGTGATAGCTACTTCATGCTTCCACTTGTTCAGGCTAATATCAGAGCCACCGTAATACCTCATGTAAGTTATGCTTCACATTCAATTCACCAGCAAGTCCTGTCAGCTCCACCTTTCAAAAACACCCCCAACTCAACAACTTCTCACCAACTCCAAAGGTCCCACTACAAATGAAAGATCATCATTTTATACCTGAATTATTGTAAAATCCTTTACATTGGTCTTTTTTTATCTTTCTTTGCCTGCTCATGTTCTAAATTTCACATAGAGCATTGTGAACTTTTAAAAAGCAAGAGAAATCATCTTACCAAATGACTTTGTAATTCACCTAGAGGACATCCTAAATTCTCATCATACACTTCAGTTGCAAAAGCTTCAATCTTACCACCTCTGGCTACTTCTTACTAATTACGCTCAGACACATTATTTTTTAAATATATCAAGTGAACTCCTGTCTTGGGATCTTTGGACCTGCTGTTCTCTCTGCCTAATATATATTTTTTTTCTCAAAGCCTATAAAGCTTGTCCATTACTCCTTTCAGATTTTTTACTCAAATATCATTGTATTAGAGTTCTTCTTAAATCACTCTATATAACATACATAGATACACCATACATGCACACATCTTTGTTTTTCTTGCTTATTTGTCAACTGTAGCCCTTTATGGAATGACCTTGAGAGAGAAACTTTGTGTTTGTTTGTTTGTTTGTTTGTTTGCTATACTGGAGGAATTGCTCAGGAGAAGCTCTATAAATATTTGATGAATAAATAAATGAATGAATGGCATAGAGAGAGAGAGAAGAGATGGTGAAACAGACAGAGATGAATGGGAATGGGCAGCAAGAACATGGAAAGTACACAATGGCATCTCCGATGCACCTAGTCTGTCAATGGAAAAAAGTCAAATCTTATCTTTCTAGGCAGGTAAAGTTGTGTGAATGCAAAGAGGACCTTGGAAGAGGCAAGGAGTACTACTAGGCAGTAATTACCTATATTGGCTGTGCTGTCAAGAAGGCTGGTTTTAAACTCTAGTTACACCACATTCCTGGGTAATATTAGCCAAACCACTTAACCTCTCTAAATCTCTATACTCTTATTTAAAAATGATTTAAAACAGTATTTTGTTGGGAGAATTAAATGAAGATAATTTATACAATGTACTTGGCATAAAGTAGTTGTCATCAAATATTAGCTGTCGTTTATTATTATATGGTAAAGTGAGGTTGGCTAGAAGTGAAATGATGAAAAAAAGAGAAAAGAACAGAATCAAAAGAGCTAAAACATTGGGCTTACTTTGCAGCAAATATTTAGATAAGTAAGGTCTTTCTCACCTGCTAAAATGCTTGGCTATAGTAAGAGGTAAATAATATGCCATCAGTCACAATCTTTCTAGTGTTGACCTAGTTAGACCTTTAGATTTCATGAATAAAAGTAAAGCATAATGAGATTAAATGCCAGATGAAAAGAGGAAGGCGATTAAGTAAAAAAAAAAAAAAAACAACAACACCTGATTCAGCAGAGGACTTAGTACATCACGTTATACCACATCCTGTTATTTTTTAGGCCACTAACCAGCATCATGTGTTCTAGCAACATAGGAGGATAGTTAAGACTAACTTTATTCAACATTAGCAACCATTTCCAGAGGCAACGGGCTCCTGCTTTAGTCAACATGCCCATCAAATGATAAAAAAAGTAAAGTAAGAAATTTCTTTATAATCTGAGCATTTGGAAAATATGTGAATTTCAGTATCATATAGATATAGAATTATATTTTTATATTTAATCACAATAATAGAGTTTAAAAATGCTTAAGAAGATGTTTTCACATTTTACTTTGTGATTTCTATTTTCTCCCCATTTCCCCCAAATACATACCTTGAACAGGTCAGTAAATCTCCTAAATATTCTCTCACATTCAATCCTACTATTTAAGATTTCTATGACTCATGAGTTTGCTTGAGTAGATTTGGATTCAATTCACAATTTTAGTATTTACCAAAACATTAAACAATAATCACAAGTATCAACAAAATTAAGGAAACCAGGTTGGCAATACCTCTCTCAGAAATGACAGATCTTGACAGATCTCAGAAACGGAACTGCGCAGTTGAGTATTAATATTGTTTTTATTAGGGATCTCCAGTTTGGCACTACAATATCTCATACTGCTAAATCAACATGCAGCTCATTCTTACCCGTCATTAACTACCAGGGATTTTGCATAAGTTTTGATTTTGGATGGGTTGGCCAGTAACAAATGAATCTTTAAGTAAGACATTGAAGCATAAAAGTCTCATTTTAAACATGAAGCAAATGTTTTAATGTAGAATTCAAACTTTATTCTTTTTTTTTTCTTTTTCTTTTCTTTTTTTTTTCCTCTCTCTTTTTCTTTTTTAATGCCTATAGCACCTGGTATTCCTAGGTGGTCTCCCATCCAAGTACTAACCAGGCCCAATTCTGCTTATCTTCTGAGATCAGGCACGTTCACAGTGGCATTGCCACAGACTTGTTGACCATTTTCTTTGCTATGCAAAAACTTTTTTAGTTTGATGTAGTCCCATTTATTTTTTTGTTTTTCTAGTCTGAGAAGACATATCCAAAAAATATTACTAAGAGTAATGTCAGAGAGTTTATTGCCTATGTAGGAGTTTTAAAGCTTCTTACATTGAAGCTTTTAATTTATTTTGTGTTTATCCTTGTATATAATATAGGAAGTTTGTCTAGTTTCATTTTTTGGATGTATCTGTCCAGTTTTCCCACCATCATTTATTGAAAAAAACTATCTTTACCTCATTGTATATTTTTGCCTCCTTTATCATAGATTATTTGGGATAGGCCTTAATGTTTATGACTGGATTTCTTATGTATTGAAAACTGTGGTTGTAGTTATAGAACTACATCTTTCTCATAGGAGGTAAATTATCTTAGAGAAATATAGCAGAAGTAATTAGTTAAAAGAGGAAGGGACTGATGAAAATCTATTGACAAGGTCCTGCTCTGGAGGTTGTTCAATGACCAAAGATTATCAATATCTCTATGACTGTGGCCTTGCTATTAAAGACTAATGAATGGATATTTGAAATATAAGGAAGCGAGGAAAGGGAGAGGAAGGGAAAGAGAATGAGTAAAAAAAGGGATATGTGTGTTAAATCCTTTAATATCCACCACAATGTTAAATCCTTTAATATCCTTTAATATCCACCACTTTAAATGTGTTGATGCTGAAAAAGTTATTTCTGAGAAGAATTGAGAGAGAAGCAATAGAGCAGCTTCTGGCAGATTAAGTTCACTTAGAAAACATGAGAGCAGATGCTAGCCATAGCTAAATGCTTCTAGGGTGAACTGAGAATGCTTAGTGACTACCCTCATCCCCCTAACTTTCAGTTCCAGTAATTAGAATTTGTAAGAGCAAGGGAGGGAAGTGGTATTAGAAGCTTAAAATAATGCAAAGGAGAAGACCACAAAGTCATTCCTGTGACCTCAGCTCATACCTTGTTTATAGGCACTGAAGTCATGACAGCACATTGAAGTCATGTCTTCCATATTGAAAGCTTTGGGGGCTGTGGATAACCAGGATTTCTTCCCTAAGCAGTCTCCATATCCTCAATCCTTCAAAGACAAAGATCCCAGTGGCATACTTGTGTCTCTGCTACCACCATGAGGCAATTTAGTTACCCACCAGCAGAACCACTGTTGGAACCTAAATATGGCCTCTCAGAACCAGTCAGAGAAAGATCACAGGGATAGATTTGGCAAAGAACTTTAGTCTCTTAATGAAATAAACGAGATTCTGAAGTAGTAAAGCCTATTTTCTAACTCATAAGTCTCAATCAGTTAGAGAATAAGCTGAGGGCAGAAAAAAGGATTATTTTAAGGACCTTTTCTGATTATTATCTGCTCCTTCTATTTTTTAATATTATAAAAGAACAGCCTTACCTCTTATACAAATCATCAATAAAGTCTGTGGAATAAATGTATTAATAAATTAATGAACAAAAATAAGCTTCTGTGGTTTCAGGCCTGGAACTTTTTCAATCTAGAGTACATAATAAAGAGGTTGAAATTCTTCTAAGAGATTGTACCATTAAAAGAACAGCTGGACATGAATGCTATATTGCACAGGGATTCAACATAAACTATAATTGTAGTGACATTGAGATGGCTTTTTTATTATCTTTATAATTCTGGTACCTTATCACAAGAGTAGTCTAGCAAAATTGAATCTAGGAACTAAAGATGGGAAGAAAAAAAATAATTAATAATTCGTTTTTCTCTTGAGTGTCTTTTTAGAAGATCCCATGAAATGAATCCAAATAGCTTTTGATTGAGGAAAGTTTCATTATCTGCAGATAGTATATATTGAAGGGGAGTTCATGACTAGAGTTACTGTACTTTTAATGTATGAAATGAATACTGGCTATTCTCAAGGTAAACAAGACATCAAAATGTTAAATTATTTATGGAAGTGTTAGAGTAAATCTTGGATAATTGATTTACTAGATATTAACAATCTAATTATAGACCTATAAAAACTATCTGTTATATAGACTTGTTGGCTAACAGTTGGCCAAAGAGTTTTTATAGGACACTAAATCCAAATGCTTCACCAATTGTAAAGAATTCTGGGGAGGGGGGAGTATGCGAATGCCTGTTGAGTATGATACTCTTAATTGTCTATCTAAGGCTGTTAGAAAAGCTGGCCCCATAAGAGGCAAGATGAATTTTTTGGCTTGCTACAGAATGAGTATTTATAATTCATATGCTATTATCAGGTACAAACAGATACCTGGTAATAGCAGTGGGGTTTCTCATGCATTTAAATAGATGCCCCAGAAGATGTTTTTAGAAGCCCCCGATAGAGTCCAGCATTTAATGAAGAAGATGATTTGTGACAAGATCCATCTAGAGAAAACAGGGTAACTCCAGCCATGGGTAGTGGCAATGACAGTGGCTATACTTTGTTTTAGCTGCAATAGATCTCATGAAAATATCTACTACCCAGCACTGCAAGTATGTCAGTTATGCAAATTGTAGTATCCATGACCACTGGGGGAAACTTGTGTTGTCTGCTCCAGCTTAATTCTGCCCAATTTTGGATACTGTTCTTGATGTACATCTTCTGAGACTGGCTTTCTGGCCCTGCCAAAAGCTTTGTGGGTCTCCCAGTATCTTTTAAATACATTTCTTTTGTCTTAAATAGTTATTTGTAACTAATAAAAATCATTGTCTTTCGCAAGATATTAGGATCACATAAGAACCTGAATAAGTTCTCTTTCATTATATCTCTGGAAAGGGCCAGTTTTGTGAAGTTTTTACACACAATGTAGAGCAGATTGTACCCCAGTAGGAATGAACAGCAACAAGAAGTGTTAGCTGACATCACCCCCTAGCCACATCCTACCAAGTACAATATAAAAACTTTTTGAGGTAGCAGCAATGTGACAGAGTAAAAAAGATTATGGGCCTTGGAATCGGGAACTTTACCATTTACAAGACGTGTAACGGTTGTTTAACTTCTCCAGAACTTTTCCTTTTATATGTATATGTATATATATATATATATATATATATATATATATATATATATATATATATGTGTGTGTGTGTGTGTGTGTGTGTGTGTGTGTATGTGTGTGTGTGTATACACACACACATACACACACACACACACACACACAAAGAACAGTAGCATTTGTTTTGTTGAGTTGTTATAAGCATGACAGGAAATCAATCTGAAGTACTTAGCTATATGCTGGAGACAGTGAGAAGGTATCAGTAATGCAAAAAGAAGGAAAAGACTTGAACATAAGGACAAATACTCAAAGGCTGGAGACCACTTAATATTGCAGTCTTTAAGGCATTGTTCTGGGCCAAGATTTTTTTCTAGCTCCCTCACTAGATAGATTCCATAAGTAATTTTCTGTGCTGGTGTCTCTCACATAATAGCTGCAGCATAGGTCACTTCCCTGAATTCACACAGAACTTCCTTTACATTTCCATTTGGATATTTCACAGGAATTTACACTTTATTTGTATAAAGAAGAGCTCTTAATTCTACTACCATCTAAACATGTTCTTTCCTCAGTTTTTTATATCTCAATAAATGACATTACCATACATTCAGTTGTTTCCATCAAACAACTGAGAATAATTTTTGAATTTTGCATTGCCTGCATTCAAACCAACAACATGTCCTGAAGGTGCACCTACAAAATTTATTTATAATCTTCCAATATCTCTACACCTCTGTTTGATATTATCCTACTCTACCCATCATATTTCTCATCTAGATAAGGGGTTGACAAACTTTTTCTGTAAAGGACCAAATAATAAATGTTTTTGCTGCAGGTTTTGTGGTTCCTGTCACAGTTATTCAATACTGCCATTACAGCATGAGAACAGCCATAGATAACCATTTTTGACTGTGTTTCAATAAAACTTTATTTATAAAAACATGTGGCAGGCCCATAGGTGATAGTTTGCTTAAACTTTTAGAATTGCCTTCCAACTTGTGTTTGTTTCCAAATTGTGCACTACTACAGCTCCAAGCAGAAGTCAAAGGTGTTATTGAAAAAACAGATCATATCTTATTGAAACATAAAATCCTTGAAAGGCTTTTTATAGCAAATAAAATAAATATAAACTCTATACCTTGCCCTAGAAATTTCTCTATCACCTGGCTTTTGTTTATCTATCTAATCTCACTCACACCACTCTCCCCATTTCTACAGATGGTCCATGACTTCCAACTTTACAGTGGCACAAAAGTGATATATGTCCAGTAGAAACCATACTTTGAATTTCAAATTTGATATTTTCCTGGGCTAGTGGTATGTGATTAATTAATCTCTTGTGATGCTGGGCAGTAGAAGTGGACTGCAGCTACCAGCCAGGCATGCAATTACGAGGGTAAATAATAAATATCCTACTATGTTGCCAGCGTTTTTGGATACTGTATTTTATGTTTCACATCTCATTATGTCTACAAAATGCCCATCTTTGTCTCCTGTTTCTGGTAAGAAGAGGAGAAAGGCAATTATTTTTTAGATGAAATGCCTAACATTCGGCTAAGTATGTGTTCTGAGCATGTTTAAGGTAGGCTAGGCTAAGTTATGATATTTGGTAGGTTAGGTGTGTTAAATACATTTTGACTTAACATTTTAAACTTACAATAACTTTGTCATACATCAAGGAACATTAGTAAATTCCAGCCTTCATCAGCCTTCTTTTAGTTATTGAAACACAAGCAGCTCTTTCCTGCTTCTGCCCTTATTGTTCTTACTGCTTAGAGCCCTCTTCTCTAGGCTCTTTGCAGGGTTATTTCATTTTTATGCTGCTAGAAAATGTTATCTCTTCAATGACAATTATTCTAATGTAAGCATTCTCCAACCATATGACTTTTCATCAAGTTATGAAATTACTCTGCCTCCTTCATAGCATCTATCACAATTTCTATCTTGTTTCTTTGCCTGTTTTATTTTGACCCCTCTCACTAGATTATAAATTTATGACCCTATGCATCACTGAATCTTGAACTTCTAGCATAATGAAAACTGGCAAAGCTAGTCACAAATATAAAAAAGTTTGAAGATGAGGAGACATAAATTGAGGAAATTTATATGAGAGAGAGAGAGAGAGAGAGAGAGAGCACTGGAAAATACCATACCAGAGAAACTTCAAACTATTGCTGAAGGGAACAAGAGAAAGAGCTGATCAAGAAAAAAATAAAAGTCTTTACATGGCACTGAGTCAGCAGAAAGAATTTGGAGAACATAAGGTGTTGTAATCTGAATAACCATACAATTTTTAAAAATTTACTTGGCACAAATAGTAGCCATTATTAATGCTATCATTATTATTATTATTATAGATTTTTAAAAAATATTTTATTATAAAGCTCTATAATAGTATATTTTAAAGGCTTGATGAAAGAAAGAGGTCAGAAAGTCAGAAGGGCCTTCTAAGCCCTAGTCAGCCTATCTTTTTTTCATTATTATCATTTAGTGTTTTATAAGAGCATTTTTCAAACATAGTGTGCACAAGAATCTCTTGGGGAGCTTATTAAAACAGATTCCTAGCAACCCCTCATCCCCAATTCTGATTTAATAGTTCTAGAGAAGGGCCCAATAATTTTTTTATATATTCTTTTCACTGGGATATATTTCACGTGCCATAAAACTCACCCTTTTAAAGAGTACAATTCGGCAGTTTTTAATATGTTCACAAAGTTGTGTAACCATCACTACTAATGCCAGTACATTTTAGCATTCCCCAAAGGAAATTCATACCTGTTAGCAGTTCCTCCTTATGTTTCCCTTTGCCTCGGCCCTGGAAAACAATAATCTTTCTGTCCCTATGGATTTGTCTATTCTGGCCATTTTATACAAGTAGAATCATATAATATGTAGCTTTTTGTGTCTGGCTTCTTTCACTTAGCATAATATTTTCCAAGTTCATCCATGTTGTAGCATAAATTGACACTTTTTATGGCTGAATTATATTCCAATATTTATATTTATATTATATTTTATTTAACCATTTGTAAATTGATGAACACTTGGATTGTTTCTACTTTTTATTATTACAAATTAAACCGCTGTGACTATTCATGGACAAGTTTTTTTGTGGTCATATATTTTTTATAATCTTGGTTATATATCTAAGAGTGAAACTGCTGGGTCATACAGTAACTGTATATTTAACGTTTTGAGAAACTGCTAAACTCTCTTACAAAGCTGCTACACTGTTTGTATTCCTACCAGCAATGTATAAGGGTTCCAAACTTTAGTCAGCCTTACAACACTCAATAGTGGGTGTAAAGTGGTGTCTCATTGTGGTTTTTTATTTGTATTTTCCTAAAACAGTCATGATGTTAAATATTTTTTCATGTGCTTATTGGCCTTTGTATATCTTCTTTGAAGAAATGTATATTCTAATACTCTGCTCATTTTTAAATTGGATTATTTGTCCTTTTATGATCGAGTTGTAAGTTAGTTACATATTCTGAATATGAGATATTTATCATATATGTGATTTGCAAATATTTTCTTATGTAGATTGTCTTTTTACTTTCTTTATAATTACCTTAAAAGCACAAAAGTCTAATTTTGATACAGTCCAATTCATCTAATTTTTCTTTGGCTTTGGTTCTTTTAGTGTCATAACTAGGAAACTATTGCCTAGGTCAAAAAGACTAAAACCTATAACATCTGTTTTCTTTTAAGTTACATAGTTTTAGCACTTATATTGAGGTCTTTGATTCATTGTAAGTTAATTTTTGTATATAATGTGAAGTAAAGTCATTCTTTTGCATGTGTATATGTACCCGTTCTCTATCATTTATTGAAAAAACTATTCTTTTTCTCATTTAATTCTCTTGGCATCCTTGCTGAAAACCAATTGATCATAAATGTGTGAGTTTATTTCTGGACTCTTAATTCTATTGCATTGATCTGTTTGTCTATCCATTTGTCAGTAATACATAGCCTTGATCGTTATGGCTTTGTAGTTTTAAAATCGGAAAGTGTGAATTCTCCAACTTTTTTTCCCCAAGATTGTTTTGGTTATTCTGTGTCTCTTGCATTTCTATGTGAATTTCAAGATTAGTTTGTCAGCTAGACAGAATATTTTTAAATTCTTTAAACCTTATGAGCATAGTGGATGGATGTTTGTGTTTAGACTATTGAAGTTTTAAGTTTATACATGATAAAGGATTCTGGATTGTTATTGACTGACCCTAAAGGATTTCTTTAGTTTAAATACTAATTGCAATTTTGAGAGTCTAGAAATTTATTATATCAGGATGAAGTAGAATAAAAGTTTGCAGATTTTTAAAAAATGTATTAGCTCATGACTCAACTTGTCAGAATTTCTTGCTCTGAGAAAAGCAACAACAAATGCATCTTTGGAAAATATAACCACTATGAGAATATGTCAAGTTTAAACTGATAACAACTTCTTCTCTTGCCTTTATCAGAGACAAGCTAAACACAGTTGGACAAAGGTATTTGGTAATCCCACTGATTGTTAACTTCAGAATGCACTACAAGTCAGATGATGGTAAAAATATGCTGAAGAACTTTTTCAGTAAAAGAATGTTCTCAAAGAAATTCACAATATAAGAATTTGAAACACAAAAGGACAGAGGACTAAAGAAAAGCACTTGAGAAGGATAAAAACTTAATCATTCTAGAAAAACTAAAATTTTAGATAGATAAAACACAACTGATTTCTCCCTGAAGTATTATTTTTTAAGCGAACAATATTATTTTAGTTTATTAATCCAAGAAGGGATAGGAGTCTAAAACTGGTAAGAATCCAGATTTAATTGGTTGATTGACTGATTGATTGGTCCAAAATGGTGGAAGACATCTAATGCAAATGTGAGACATACCCATTGAATATAAACCAGAGTGATTTGATTAGACCTTGTTAAATATGTCTTGTACACCTAAGTCAAAGTTGAAGGGTTATTAGTCAGCTATTGTAATCTTGGGACAGGTTTATGCAATTGGATAATATTTTAAAATATTAACTAATGTGTTTGCTTCTAATCTCCTGACAGCAGCAGAGTCAGCAGATTCTACCTAACATTGACAATTGACACTCCTGTGGAGCCACATGAAGCCTAACCTAAAACCTATCATCCATTCTCCATTCAAATGAGCACTATCAATCACCTTTGTTGAAAAATTATATACTTTCTCCTGGTTGCCACTATTGAATTTTACCCTTAGCATCATCCAGCATGTCATTTATTGAACTTTAAAAAGTAATCATGACTACTTATTCATCTAAAGTTTGCTTAGCCTCTTTCTAAAATATTCCAGGTAGATAATCCATTTTTCAAGGTCCTATGTATATACGATCTCCTCAAAATAGAAAATGAAATCCTCAAGAGGTCAAAGACAGTGTACAAAAGAAAGCCTGAACATGTACTAAATGGAGGTAAATAGACACTAACTGAGATTTTCCCTTCCTCTCAAGCCAGAAGAGTGGTGACATCACTACGAGCACATATATACCACCTGTTACACTTGTAATGCCCCTAATAATGTGACTACTGGTTTTGTTTCTTGTTTTTTGTTTGTTTTTGAGATTTGGCTAAGAATTATGGCTACCTACAGACATCTGATTTGGGGTGGAGATTCTAGGTGTTCTATTCAATATGTAGCTAAAGGGAGAAATTTTAAAAGCTAAAAATAGAAAGGAAGCATCCAAATTCATCAATGCTACAGCCCATACTGATGCACTAATTAGTTATTTAATGTAGATCTAAGTGCAGTAAGACAGTCCTCAGTAAAACACAATATTTGTACCCTAGGTAGTTATAGATTTAGAATACTTCTGAACAGTTATGAAATAGTTGACTGGAAACTTCACTCTTCTTAGTTATGGCATGATGAGGCATATTACCTATGCAGCACAATGTACAGAAGTAAAAAACAAAATGTGCTTATTTGTATGTATAATAAAAACTTTTTGCCAGTGACAGAAGTAAAATTAATAAGCTTTAAAGCTAGGAAATGGGACATTCCTCCTAGAAGCTGGAGCACTGACTTGAGAGACAAAGAGCCTACAGTGTACAAAAAGGAAATAGTTAATACTTAGGTGCATCCCAAGATAAAAGAATGAAATTAACTTTCTGTACCCATAAAGTTACTCTGTAAGAAATTCCCTGAAGCATGATCTTATTTAACTTTACTAACACACAATATTACCAATAATATTTACACTATTTAGCTTTTTACCCTTTATAAGAAGTTATCCAGGTCTTTCTTTCCTAGCTTTGTTGGAGCAACTGTTACTCAACTCACTTTTCTGCCAAAAATAATAAAGAATTAAACAAAATTTATTAGAAAAGAAACATGATATCAGTCTCTCAAGCATCCTGACATTCTGCCTTAGTGGATCTTTAACCTGCAAGGAGGAGGAACACAAATAGAGCTCAAGCAGAATGAATTCCTGAAAGAGTTGCAACTGGTGAGATGAAGTAGTGGAGAAAATAGAGTACTAACTAGGGATTAATACAATTCCCTGGCCAAAGACTGAGCTATCCAGATATGGAGAGAGACTCTGTGAGGCTTAGAAAATATGGCCTGTTGTGTGACTGGGAGCTGGATAGCAATACCAGAGGTCATATAGTGCTAGGAATATTGCAGCACTAGCCTAGAAAGAGAAAACAGACCTTGCTGAATATCTCCAGTATTGAGGTGAGATGTAAAAAATCTATAATGTATGTCTTATAAGTAAAAGATATAACTAAGATTAAATTTAAAACCAAATTAAAGAATATCTCATCTTGTAAGAACCAAAACAATCTACCAGTAATGTAATACTTTCCAGAACAAAAATCAATACCCTTTAAAAGAAAACAACATTATTTTAATGTTCTGCATATAATTAAATATCACTAGACATATGAAGAAGCAAGAAAATGTAACCTAAAACTAAAAAAAAAAAGAGGTTAGGTGAACCAGATGCCAGAATTAGCATACAAATATTTTAGAGCACCTATTATTAATATTTTCAAGCATTTAAAGAATAATGTAATCATGAGTGAAGAGAGAGTATGTTAATAAGAAAATGACAACTATTAAAAATGAAAATTTTAGAAGTGAAAGAAATATTTTAAAAATTACAGAATAAGAATGAGAAATAGAACATAGGCATGAAACACTAAAAATATAATTAGAAAACAAAAGTACTAGAGTGGTCTTGTAATATTAGACAAAATAGACTTTAAGAGAAGTTTTTTACATAGGAATGTCAGACCTAAAGAAGAATGTTTCACAATGATAAGGGTCAATTCATCATGAAAATATAACAATTCTAAATATGCATATGCTTAATAACAGTCTTGGATTACATGAGACAAAAGCGATGACAGGAAAATCCTCATAGTTAGAGATTTTTATAACACTTATTCAATAATTGATAGTAGACAAAAATATCACTTAATATATAGGTGATCTGAACACTATCAATCAACTTAACCTATGTGAACAAACAAGACAATTACGTTCATTCTTACCATTTCAACCTTACATAATTCTGGAGATTTTAGCCAGTTGAAATAAGGCAAAGATAAGAAATAAACATATAAAGATTGAAAAGGAAGATGCAAAACTGTTCTTATTTTCAGATTAAATAATCTTTTATGTAGAAAACTCTAAAATAATCAACAAAATGAAGAGGGAATCTATAGAATGGAAGAAAATATTTGCAAACCATACATCAGGTAAGGAGTTAATATCCAAAGCATGTAAAGAACTCATATAAATCAATAGCAAAACAAAACAAATATCTGATTTTAAAATGAGCAGAGGACCCAAATAAACATTTTTTCAAAAATGGCATACTAATGGCCAGCAGGCACATGAGAAGATGCTCAACATCATTAATTATCAGAGAAATGCAAATTGAAACCACAATGAGATATTACCTCACACTTGTTAGAATGGCTATTATCAAAAATTCAAGGGACAACAAGTGTTAGTAAGGAAGTGGAGAAAAGAGGACCCTTGTGCACTGTTGACCGGAATGTAAATCAGTAGAGCAATTAAAAAATACAGTATTAAAATTACTCAAAAAATTAAAAATACAACTATAATATGATCCAGCAATCTCACTTCTGTTGAAATAAAGGAAATAAAGTAATTATCTCAGAGAGATATGTGTATAATTTTTGTTCATTGCAGCATTATTCACAATAGCCAAGACATAGAAACAACCTACATATTCATTTATAGGTAAATTGATAAAGAAAAAATATATATTTAAATGTCATTCAACCATAAAAAAGGGAGGAAAACCTGCCACTTGTGACAATATGGATGAACTATGTGAGTTTTATGCAAAGTAAAATAAGTCAAAGACAAATACTGTATGACATCCTTTATAAGTGGAATCTATAAAAAGCCAAACTCAGAAACAAAGAGTAGAATAGTGATTTCTAGGGGTGAAGGGGATTAAGAATGGGAGATGTTTGTCAAAAGATACAAACTTTTAATTAAAAGATAAATAAGTTTGGGTATCTAATAATTAGTAAAAGAAAATGAAGAAAAAGAAAGAGAAGAAAGGAGAGAAAAAATAAAAGAAAAAGAAACAAAATTCTACAAATCTACCATAACTAATAAGTGAATTTAGTAAAAGTTCAAGATGTAAATATATTAAAATCTATTTTATTTCTATATTCCATCAGCAAATAATTAAAAATAAATAATTTTAAATACCATTTACAATAGTTTTAAAATTATTAAGTACTTGGGAAGAAATTTAACAAAAAAATGTACAAGAATTAAACACTGTTAATTATAAACATAAGAAAAACAAAAAGTGAAAAAAATCTTAAATTATTAAAATTAAAAATAAAGTAAAATTAAAATAATTTTTAAATTATTAAAAATAAATTTAATTGTTTACTCTTTTAAAAAATAATTAATTAATTTTTTACGGTGACATTGGTTAACATAATCCAATAAGTTTCAGCTATACACTTTAACAATATTTATACCCTGTGTTCACTTCCCATAGTTAGAGTTATTTCTGTTACCACATATTTGACCCCCTTTACCCTGTCCACCCACCCTCCTCCTTCCCACCCCCTTACCCTCTGGTAACCATTAGTCTATAGTCTCTGTTTGACCTGTTCATTTGTTGCTTTTTAGGTTTATATCCCAAATATAAGTGATACCATGTGATTTCCAACTTTTTCTGTCTGGCTATTTCACTTAACATGATTATCTCAAGTTCCATCCATGTTCTTGCAAATGACATTATTTCATCTCTTTTTATGACTGAGTAATATTCCATTTTATATATGTACCAAGACTTCTGTAGGCAATCATCTGTCGTAGAACACATTTGCTTTCATATCCTGGCCCCCGTGAATAATGCTGCTATGAACATTGGTGTGCAAATATCTTTTCGGATATAAGATTTCAAATCTTTGGGGTAAATATTCAGTAAAAGGATTGCTGGATTGTATGATAGATAATTCTTAGTTTTTTGAGGAACCTCCATACTTTTTTCCACAGTAGCTGTACCAATTTGCATTCCTACCAGCAGTTCCTTTTTCTCTACATCCTCTCTGGCATTTGCTATTACTTGTCCTGTTGATTATAGCTATTTTCACAGGTGTGAGGTGGTATCTCATTGTGGTTTTGATTTGCATTTCCCTAGTAGCTAGCAATATTGAACATCTTTTCAAATATTTGTTGGCCATTTGTATGTCCTGTTCAGGTCCTCTGCCCATTTTTTAATTGGATCATTTTGTTATTGTTGTTGTTGTTATTGAATTGTATGAGTTCTTTGTATATTTTGGATATTAGGCCCTTATCAGAAGCATTGCTTGCAAATATATTTTTCTATTCAGATGGTTGTCTCTTTACCTTGCTGACAATTTCTTTTGCTGCGCAGAAGCTTTTAAGTTTGATGCAGTCTCATTCATTTATTTTAGCTTTTACTTCCTTTGCTTTTGAGATCAAATTCATAAAATCCTCTAAGTCCAAGGTCCTTGAGTTTCGTTCCTGTTTCTTCTATGCATTTTATTGTTTCAGGTCTTATATTCAGATCCTTAGTCCATTTTGAGTTAATTTTGGTGTGTGGTGATTTCAGCAATCTAGTTTCATTCTTTTGCAGGTAGCTTTGTAGTTTTCCCAGCACCATTTATTGTGCTGGGAAAAAGGCTTTCCTTTTTCCCCTGTCTGTTTTGGCTTTTTTGTTGAAAATTTTCTGTCCATATAAATATGGGTTTACTTCTGGACTCTCAATTCTGTTCCACTGATCCTTGTGTCTATTTTTCTGCCAATACCATGCTATCTTAATTTTTTACTCTTAAATTAAAAAATTAAAATTAAAATCAATTAAAAATTAACACTTTAAAAATTTTAAATAATATATTAAAATTAAAAGTTTAAATTTAAAAATGAAAAAGTAATTTTAAAAATTTTAAATAAGCTTTATTTTTTGGAGTAATTTTAGGTTCATTGCAAAATTAAGGGGAAAGTACAGAGATTTTCTATGTATCCCCTGCCCCCAGCATATGCATAGCTTCCCCCTTTATCAATGTCTTTGACCAGACTGGTACATTTGTTACACTGGTAAACTTACATTTACACATCATTATCATCCAGAGCCCATAGTTTACATTAGGGTTCACTCTTGGTGGTGCACATTCTATGTGTTTGAACAAATGTATAAAGACATGTATTCACCATTATAGTATTATGGAGAGTATTTTCACTACCCTAAAAATCCTCTATTTTTCTCTCCACCTATCATCCCTCCCTGCCCACTTCGTCTTGGCAACCGCTGATCTTTTTTATTGTCTCCATTTGCCTTTTCCAGAATGTCACATAGTTGAAATCATAATAGTATGTAGCCTTCTCGGACTGGCTTCTTTGACTTAGTAATATGAACTTAAGTTTTCTCTATCTTTTTGTAAATTGATAGCTCATTTCTTTTTAGCACTGAAAAATATCTTATTATTTGAATGTACCACAATTTATTTATGCATTCACCTATCAAAAGGCATCTTGATTATTTCCAAGTTTTGGCAATTGTAAATATAGCTGTTACAAATAGTTTTTTTTGTGTGTGTAGATATAACTTTAAACTCCTTTCTGTAAATACCAAAGAACACAACTACTGCACTGTATGCTAAGAGTATATTTAATTTTGTGAGAAATTGTATCTTCCAAGTGGCTATACCATTTTGCAATGTATGAGAGTTTCCTTTGTTCCATAACTTTGACAACATTTGGTGTTGTCAGTGTTCTAGATTTTAGTCATTCTAATAGGTGTGTAGTGGTATCTCATTGTTGTTTTAATTTGCTTTTCTCTGATGATGTATGATGTGGAGCATTTTTTCATATGCTTACTTGCCATCTGTATATCTTCTTTGTCCTATTTTCTAATCAGGTTATTTATGTTTTTATCGCTGAGTTTTAGGAGTTCTTTGTATACTATGAAATGACAATTTTTTATCAGACATGTCTTTTGCAAATATTTTCTCCCAGTCTGTGGTTTGACTTTTCATTCTCATGGCATTTTCTTTTGCAGAACAAAAATTTTAATTTTAATAAAGTCCTTCATGGATTGTAGTGCCTTTCCTTCATGAATTGATTTTATTTTCAAACCATCATAAAAAGCTAATTGAATATATTTCATATAAAACTTTCACAACTTTCATTTATTACAAAGAACAAATTTGTGCAAAAATTACATTGTGAAAGATACCAGTTTTTTGTTTGTATCTAATACCTTAGTCACTACTATTTTTCTCTTTGCTATGACATAATCCTTGGTCATAGCATTCACCAGTCTGGTTTGCAAAATTAAAGTAGGGGGAAATAAAAGCTGTCCCCAAAGAACATTTTGTTCCAAAAGAAATGACTTTAAGTCTGATTTACCAATCCTGATTTTTTTCAAAACCAAAATGATTCAAAGCAAAGCACTTTGTTAAAGTGGTTACATCAATTTACTCTCCAGGGGAAACCATGCTTTAAAACCCCAACTGTAGTCATAGTCCAACATCAGCCAAAATTTCTAGGATTTTGTGGCTTTTAGACTGGCATTGCAACACTTCTTATGTCATTGAGACCAATTTTACTAATTTCCAATTATTGTGAAAATATTTCAAAAATGCATAAACCTAGTTATTCAGTGGAATTCATAATCAGATTTATAAAAAATTGATGGCAAGAAACCAACTATAAAACTATGTTCTATTCCTATTTTTCTCTTTTGATTTTTGTTTTGTTAGTGTTGTTGTTTGTCTTAGTCTATTCAGGTTGCTCTAACAAAATATGACCAGGTGGCTTCTAAACAACAGAAATTTATTTTTCATAGTTCTGAACACTGGGAAGTCCAAAATCAAGGTGCTGGCGGACTGTGTCTAGCAAGAGCCCACTTCCCAGTTCATAGTGCCTTCTCATTTTGTCCCCACATGGTTGAAGAAATGAGGGAGCTCTGTGGGGCCTCTTTTATAAGGGCACTAACACCATTCATGAGGGATCTGCCCTCATGATTTAACACCTCCCAAAAGACCTCACTTGCTAACATAATCAATCACATTGGGGGTTAGAGTTTCAATACATGAATTTGGGGGGAGACACAAATATTCAGACTGTAACATTATTATTGTTTGTGGTGGCACATGTGAGTGTTCATGTGTATGTTTGATCTTTAAGTACATAAACATTGGATTGGATATTTGTCAAATGTTGAGTCTGCGATTCGTTCAGGTAATAACAAGGGAGGTAAACAAAGGGTTTTAATTATCTGGATATCACATACATAGAGATACATCACTATTATTTCTATTAAAACAGCAATCAATGAGGTTCTAATAGGTATTAAATGAAATTCAAGCTATTGTGAGTTCATGCAGAAGTGAATATTATCCTTTAAAATAGGTAGGAAGGTTAATGGTGTTAAAAAACAGTACAGTAAATGGCCAGTGTTAAGCACAGTATTAGAAGGCTAACTTCCATAAGGGACATCTGCAGTATCAGACAAAAGAACTTCTCAATAAAATAGCTAAGCCATAACATATTTTTTCCTTTTATTCTTTCTTTCTTTCTTCCTTTCTTTCTTTTCTTCCTTCCTTTCTTTCTTTTCTTCCTTCCTTTCTTTCTTTTCTTCCTTCCTTTCTTTCTTTTCTTCCTTCCTTTCTTTCTTTTCTTCCTTCCTTCCTTCCTTCCTTCCTTCCTTCCTTCCTTCCTTCCTTCCTTCCTTCCTTTCTCTTTCTTTTCTTTTCTTTCTTTCTTTCTTTCTTTCTTTCTTTCTTTCTTTCTTTCTTTCTTTCTTTCTTTCTTTCTTTCTTTCTTTCTTTCTTTCTTTCTTTCTTTCTTTTTCCTTCTTTTTCTTTTTTTCTTTTTCTTTTTTTCTCTTTCTTTTTCTCTTTCTCTTTTTTCTTAACCCAGACCAAATTTCTAAAGAAAGCAAAGAACACTTCCTATTTCTGAGGAGCCTAAGGCCTTCAGAAACATCTTTTTTTTTCCTACATATTATCTCTTATTAACAAAAACCTTTGCAAGCTTACACAGCTGAACAAGAGATAACTATCTACTTCATTTATTCAGGAGGTGACAAGGAAAAGCCCACCTATGGTTAGGTTACTTGGAGCCTAGCTCAGCTTGGATTCAGTCAAGGTTAATCCATTTACTTTTTTTTCAAGCAAATTTATTCTATGTTGGGAAGAAAAAAAAATTAGATAATGGACAAGAGAAGAGGATATGTTCAGTAGAGCTGGGGCAATTCTGAAGCAAAATTATTACCGAATGATGCTGCTTCTTCACTGGCTTGCCAAGCTCATTTTAGAAGGAGACAGACTGTACTGATGTTACAAAGTTAACCCAAGAGTAACTGGCTTTTTCCTTTTTTTGTGTGTGCATACAAGCAAGTAAGTCAATCCCCCACTTAAACTCTTACTGATTTATGACCTTTTATACTGACATTCTTCATGTGCTTAACCTGATAATGATATGTCTACATCTCTAATTACTATAATCATATAGCATATCTTAAAGGTAATATAAAGAGCAGTGGATACAAATGAAAATAGAAACCTAGAAAAAATATTTGAAAAGGCCAAGGTCATATATTAACACACAATTAAAGGCCTCTCTCATTTATCAAAGGTATCAATTTAGAATAATATTCCTGCACTATTAATATTCAACACAGTATAACTTAATCATAATTTTCCCTGTCATTTTTCTTCACCAATCTCTAAGTCCCAGAATATATGTAATTTGGTTGATACTTTAGTTGTATAAGTCTCTCTTTTAATATCAAATGTCCTGCTGGTTTCTGAACATTTTTTTCAATAGTTAGACTGAAAATATTATTTGAACTGGCCCTAAGAATAACCAAAAAATTATTTTCAATATAGGAGAAAGCCAGTTTAAAAGAGAGGAGTTTGGGATGTAGTTCCATAGTGTAGTGGTTAGCTCATCTGCTTTATATGCAGAAGGTCCTGGGTCTGAGCCCCAGTGGAGTCACAGTCCATAGTCTATGGCCATGCTACCTTGAACAAGCCTGATGTCTGATCTCGGTAGCTTTAAATCCATTTGTAATTTAAAGAACACTACAGAAGGAAAAGTTGTCATTATCTGTCATCAAATGTTTACTGACTGAACTTGAAACTTACGGGAGGTTATGTGAGAAACATAAGAAATCCCCACTGACTTTAAAGAGTTTATAATTGACTTGAGGGAAACAAAAGCAAAATTATATAAATATTAAACTCTATTTCATGAGATAGTTATTACAAGTACATTCATGTTTGAAAATCCAAGGTAAAAGAAATACATTTCAATTGGCTTTGTCAGAATAAACCTTTCCAGAGAAGATAGGACTTTGCACTAGTCTTAAAAAGAGAGATTTAAAAAGCAGGTGACAATTTCAGGCTGGTTGATCTGGAATTCTTTTGGATATTTGACATCATTGTAACCACAAAGGCCAGGAGTGGATAGACTGAGGATTTCAATAGATTAAAATATGGTTGTTGAGCAATACAAGTAAAGTGGTTAACCAGATGTGGAGAGCCATGGGATGTTTGCCAGTAACTATGAAGAAAGTGGTTTATAATCTGGAAACCATTAAAAATTTCTTGTGGCGAATTCCCTAGTGTTTGACTTCCAATCCTGGATTTTTCTGCTGTTTAACTCTTTGTCTGGCCTTACTTTCCCTAGCTAAGGATAGGAAAACTTTTCTTACTTGCCTCGAAGAATCAGTATGAGGATCAAAATAAAATGAGCATGAAAGTGTTGTGAAAGCTGCAAACCATTAAGAATGTTTTAATTTATATTACATTCCTCCGTAATATTATGACTAAAATTTGATGGCTTTTGATAAACAGTAAACCTTTCAGCCTATCCAGACATCAGTGTCATTTGTTGACTGTTTTATCATAGCTTGCAACAAAAATAATGCCTTTTTTACTATCTGGGCACAGTGCAGGTAAGGAGACTGGCTTCCCTTTAAATTGACGATAAAAAATAATTAATTACTTTTAAAGAGCTCTGCCTTCTATAGTACTTGGTGCTGTCATTCTCAACTGCAGGGAGTCTTCGACCATCCAAAATCTTATTTGTCTTTGCACAAGGTCCATATTACAGATACCTAGACAGGAGCCAGACATGCGCCATGAGCCAGAATGATTTCAATGAACCCAGTATAAGTTACACACTGCTTCCTGATTAGGTTGGGAAATCCAACAGCCCATTTCTAGTGGGGATTTTCTCTTATCTGCTTGCCAGCTGGAGAAATATTTTATATCTTTATATTCTGTAAATAAGGCATGGTAAGTTATTTTAGAATACAAATGAAGTGAAGCATGGACATCTACAAGGGAGTCAAGGGGAACTGGAAATCACATCTCATGATCGTTCTCTGATCTTAACATTTAGTGTCCAAATTAATCCATATGTTCATTAATATTTAAAATACTTTATTTGGAACTCACCTACACACACACACACACACACACACACACACACACACACACAAACTGAATCACCTATTTCATTAAATTTTTTTCTCACAAAGTCATTTTATACTGTGGTTTGTTCTCATGCTTAAATTAAATTTAATCATCTAAGATTCAGATTCTTAGTCACATTTTTAAAGTTTAGTCTTATCCACATTTGTGAGGTTTATCTTTTGTCTTTGGATGCGGTCTAATCTCTAAAAAGTCAATATAATAAGCTTGAAGGCTGTTTTTCCAGATTACCACTCCCCAGAGGGATGAAGGATTACATTAGCTGAGTCAGGTATGATGCTGATGGTATCAGGAAGCTGTGCAGGAGAGAGAAATTGCCATTTGGCTTCCCATAAAGTGAGGCCAAACCTCCTAGCTTTCCTGGACTAGAGAATTTCTTATTTCCTTCTAGACTAAATGTTCTAAAGGTCCATGACACCTCCTCCTTGCTCACCAATGGAAGTGATGTCCTGCCAAAGGAGAAGAGTAGAGAAGTTAGTAAAATTCCCCAGAGTCACGGGGGACAAAAAAATGAATTTTATTCCATGACTGATTTCCAGTTGCCATCATGTTTACTAATACAGCCTTTGCTAATCTACTGTTAGGACAAGAGTTTTGAGAACAATCTAGAAGAGTATCTAGTTAGACTTTCATAAAAGAAACCCAATGTACCATTCCAATATAATGTAGGCACACCATGAATTTAGGAATGTGAAAGATACTGATCACTAGAATCTCAAAGTTCTAACTACTTCCACAGATCACAGAGAGAGAAGGGAGAGGGAGAAGCTGGAAGCTATTCCAACCCTCAGATTGAGGGGGGCAGCTTTGGACTAACTTCAGACCATAGCAGGCCTGCTGAAATAGACTTGGTCATACCACTAATCATGAAATTGGTAGTTCCAGAAGTTTATGTGAGCCACCCTTCCTTCCCATGAAATTGTTTGAGCGAAGCCAGAGTGGTGCTTTCTTGCTGCTGAATTGATTCAAATCTCTAGATGAAACTTCCTGATGAGCCCCTTGAAGTCATAAACCTGTTATAGCTTCTCCAAATTGGGTCAATGACACACTTGCCTGAGGAGCCATAGCTAAAGCAGGCTGGGGCTCTCTGGCATTGCTTTAATCTGCACTCATCCTGCCTTCAACGAAGACCATACATACCTTTTCCAAGTCAACAGTGTACTGAACTGAGGAAAACAAGGTATTGTCTTCCAGGGAGATTTGCTGGGTGATTTTTGAAGATGTTTGTTAAACCACCTTGACACGCATATGCTTGCTAAACGACTAGTTAGGATTTCCAGTAAGCACACTTGATTTGGGAGCCTGTTCTTGCCACTGACTTCAAGTGGGAGTACAGACATTTTCATCATATCATCTTGGCTTCTAAAGCTGACTGAAGTCCAAAGAATAATAAACAAATTTGAGGAACCTAGAATGACCTGCCTGCAAGGAGAAGACTTAGGACTTTCAGTTTAGTGCCGTTCCAATCACGGCTTACATTTCCTGAATAATAAGAATAAGAATAAAATTTAAGGTTAAGGATGTTCATAAGTTTATCTGAAGTCAAACCTCCCTCTACTTTGGTTCCAGTCTTCCTCTTTACATGGAGATGAGGGGCACCTCCTAGAAGGCGCTGTCCCCCAGGAGAAGCTGGCCTTGCCTAGCCCTGGTTAGCCCAGAAGATGAAATCTCTGTAGGATTGCCCCTCACTTCCAGCAAGAGCAGCAGCTAGATACCGCGTCCTCCGCAAATCTGGTGTAGGAAAGCTCCTCCTCGCCAACCTCCTCCCCAACTCCGACTGCCCTCCCATCCCCCATCCCCCCACCCCAGTCCAAGGAATTTCCCAAGCATCCCAAAGCTTGAGTTTCCTGCCTGGGGGAAGGGGCAAGTGCAGGTATAAAAGATGAGGAGGGCGTGGGGAAGGCACAGTGCTTTAGAGCTTCAAATCACCACGCTTACTCTTTCTTCCTGAACTAGCTCTCTCTTCGCCGCTATGAGTCTCCTGCCCAGCCGCGCTGCCCGCATCCCCGACCCTTCCCGCTCGCTGTGCATGCTGCTGGCGTTGCTGCTACTGACGCCGCCCGGGCCGCTCGCCAGCGGTGAGACCTCACAGCCTTCGGGACGCACCCGGCAGAGCAGCGCGCCCCAGCTCTGCAGCGACCGCGGGGAAGTGTCCCGGGCCAGGCTTGCTGAACAGTTCCTCTAGCCACATGCCCTATAACGGTGTCTCTCTTTCTTTCACAGCTGGTCCTTCCGCGGTCGTGGTGAGAGAGCTGCGTTGTGTGTGTTTAACCATCAAACCCACGATCAATCTCAAAATGATCAGTAATCTGCAGATGATCGCTGCAGGTCCGCAGTGTCCCAAAGTGGAACTAATGTAAGTCCTCGTGTGCTGTGGTATTCACTGTGACATTGGCAAGAGGGAAGTCCTCCCGGCCTGGGTTTTCAGCCCCTGAAGATCATGGGCGCATCCTTTTTTTCTTTCTGCAGAGCCACCTTCAAGAACGGGAAGGACGCCTGTCTGGACCCAGCAGCTCCTTTGATTAAGAAAATCATCCAGAAACTTTTGGACAGGTACCCATCACTTTGAACTTCGTGGTTTTATAATCTCTCGGAGTGTAGCCGTCTGAAGGTCCTTATTCTCTGCGTCGGATTTGGCTACCACATCTCAACCCATTCTTAAAATAAAAAAGGTGTACAGGAGGAAAGGGGAAAGTTGTTCTGGAACGTCCTGGGAAAACCATTGTCACCAATCTTACATGTAATTGCCTAAGAGGTTACACAGAACTCATGACTAGGATGCATTTTTTGTTAGTATAGTCCTTGAGTCCACCCTTTGCTTTTTATTAATCCTAAATTTTATGTTTTGAGAAGATTGGCATAGGCAGAAATTTGGATAAACTGATATAATTCTTTTCTCAACAGAGGAAACAAGAAAAATTAAGAGAAAGTGTCATGCATTGGAAAATATGCCCACTTCTTCAGCAGAACAGTTTTCCGAAGATCTCTGGACCCAAAGAAGATAAAAGGGAAGGGCTGATTTCCTCCAGTGAGTTAGGTTTCTTCATGAATTCCTCACTTTTAGAGAGAGATAGGAAGAGGGACTATGGTCCCTGAAGCTTTCTAGTCAGCTTATGAAGAATTTTACATAGTATTTCCTGCTATTTAATTGCTGTTATTTTATCTGCTATGTTATTAAAATCTTTGAAAATTAACTAAATAGTGAGCTAAGAATCACTGGTTGTTAATTTTTCAAAGTAGCTAGTGTATTTCTAGGATATATTCCCTAGAGTGTTGCTGAAAAAGCTGTGCATTTAAAAATGAACGTTATTTCATTAGGATGATATATATAAACTGTTATCCTCACTTTTCTCATGAAATCAGAACTATTTTAGTATTGTTACTTGGGGAATACATTGAAGAATTTCCTTACTCTTTACCCTGGGATCCTATTTAAGTTATATTGTATTAGAATGCTGGCTGCATTGTACATTTACCTGTATAGAATATATTTCCTTATTTAGAATTTCTAAATGTTTACGTTCTATAAGGAGCAATATATTCTTTTCCTATAACTTTAGACATTCGATGTCTTCTTAGTATGGCATAATGTCATGACTTACTCATTAAATTTTGATTTTATATTGTATTTATTAACTATTTTATTAGGAGTACTATAATTTTAATTACTAAATATATGTTTTTGCTAGATGAAACAGCTAAAAAATATGTAAATTCCTTATGGCTATTTTTTATAGAAATGCATTCTTGTAGTTTTTTTTTAAGAGAATAAAGCAAACTAACAATGATTTGTACTCAAAATTTTGAAAATATATTTGAGTTATTTGTATACAAACACATCATTTAGTTTTCAAAAAAATAAACAGCAATGCTAAGATTTGTAGATGCTTATACTGGATCTTTTTAAGGTTTTGACCATTTTGTTATAAAGTATTATATATGCATCACATTTACTTTGTCATAATTTCATGTTTTAATTGGTGTGTCTCATTGGTTTATAGCACTTTTATTCTTTTGAAAAAATAAAGTATTTATAAAATTTACTCATGTTGTGTTTTCCTTCTTACACTGTTACAAAATTATATATTTCTTTCTTCCTACCTTATTTTGAAAATTAACTGTTATTTTCTGGCTAGTAGAGAGGACTCCCATTTCCCAATGATGTTGCATTAGTTCAGCCTTTTTCCAAGCTCAGGCTCCTTCCAGTTACTCCTTCATGGCACCAAGAGCCTCTGGGTTCTTTAGAAAACACAAATAGGTAAGACTTTCTCACCTTAAATTCTTAACTAGCTCCTTATTTCCTAGATCTGAAATAAAAGTGGGAAAGCACAAAAAGTTATGTTCAGTCTCATTCAACTCTATCTTCCTTCGACTTCACTTTTTTCCCCCATCTTTGTAGTCAACTGTTTAGTCCTTTCCTGGGTCCATGCTTTTGCATTTGCTAGGGCTTCTACCTAGAAGGGGCTTTCCTCTTCTACCTCTAGGAGGAAGCTTATTTATCTTTCTGAACTCAGCTCAAACATTACTTCCTTCATAAAGTTTCCTTGACACTCCCAGCAGAATTCATGGTTTCCATTTTGACGTTCCCTTAGCATCTTCTAGATACTTGAATTTATCTAAACGGCAAATATGGCATTGCTTTTATCTGTTTAGAGGCTTCCTTACCTTACTCTGCTAAGAGCTTTCCCAGAGCATCAACCATATTTCCTTTCCCTCTGTATGCTCCCCCCTCAACATTAATGACATAGATTAACTTAAGAAATTAACCTCAGGGTGTCAGATAATATCTTATAATCAATAAATTTGACTCATGGTAGGTGTCAAATAAATTGTAATTTCTTTACCCTCCTTTCTCCTTCTTGTCTATGAGTAATCCAACAAGAGATTTGGTATATGAAGTCCCCTCAACCTGTAACAACTACCCATCCTTCCTTTGGGTCAGTTTACTGTCACTTAGGGCCTCTGTGACCCTTTTTCCCACCTCTTTTATATTCTTTCATAGAACTTAGTTTTTTTCCTTGATAACATTTTGTCATCAACATGACTATAGAGTCTATAGAGACTACTACATGTGGTCATATATGTAGTGTCTGTTCCAACCTCATCAGAAAGCTTCATCAGAGCAAGGATAATGTTCATCATGTTCATCTCAGTTCTTAGGACAGTGCCTAGCACATAGCATGTCTTTAAACAGATGAGCGATCTAGGCTAAACAAGTCCCACTGTCTCTCTAGTATTAGAAAAGTAATTTCACGTAAATAGTTCATTCTTAGGAAAAGCAAAAAAATGAAAGGAGACTAATGTATCATTAGCATATCTATATCTAACTTACTATTCTACATCTTTTCATCTCTCTCTTTATATATAAATACCAATTAGATTAATATATTTTCTATTATATATTAGTATATCTATATGACAGAGAGGTGGAGAAAGACAAAGAGAGTGAGATACAAAGTTAGAGAAAAACCAAGAATAGATTGAAAGAGATGAGTTTGCTGACAATTTTATCAGCAGTATAGAAAAGCATAAAATACACCAAATTTAATATATATATATCAACTTCTGAAGTCTTTTTTTGCTCTTTCAAATAGTAATTTTCTTTTTCTTATATGTTTTATATGAAATATATATTTTGTGACGAAATAAACATTACTGGTTTATTTTTTATCATTATTTGAGAACTTTATTTTTCTCAAAAGCAATATTTATAACTTTAGTTTGTTCATAAACCTTAGAATAAGACCTGTTTGTATTATCTTCGCAATTTGATATGTCATGCTCATGCTATAATTGGCCTTTCTATAAAGAAAATAGATTACAATTTATTATCAAAGCATAATCTATACAAAACCCTCAATGACAGCCAGTATTCACCAATCCTTGACCCCACCATTAGCAAACTCAAAGACTAACATATCTGGGAAAAATTAATTTAATGTATATCATCTAGGAATATGTCTTATATTTTCCTCGTACAAACTCCTAAATACTATTTTCACTCTGCTGTCCACTTAAAACTCTCTCATATATGAAATCCCTGAGAATTTAATGAACTGTCAGCTAAAATCTGCTCTACATTACTGTTCCATCCAGACAGTAATTTTCAATGTGTAATTAATGCCTTTCATTTTACTAGACTTTCTTGTTTGCCTTTGGGTGTGACACATTCACATAATCCTTCAATTCTTGAAGGTATGACAAGACCTATGCTAAAATATGACTAGAGGCCTTGTTTTTCTATCACAGTTTTAATTTTTGCACTAGGAAAATAATTGCCGTTGTTAACTCATATTGTACAGAACTTCAAAAATCCTTCCTGGATGTTACAAATTGAGAAATTTACTAGGCAAAGCAGCACTTGGAGATTTTGACTTGCCTCCCTAACTAAGTCCTGGAAGACGAGGAAAATGCACATGATTCTGATTTAGGCTTTTAGTCAGTAAAATTAAAATTACATTCCTGAGAAGGATTGTTCATACTACGTAAAGTAATAAGATAGAAAGACCTAGAGTTTAGGTGTAAAAGTTTGTTTCTTTAAGTGTAGTCCTGTTTCTTAAATATTGAGAAATTGCAGAATTCCCCTCAATGCTGAAAAATCCACTTTCTTAATGGATGTGTTTCCACTGCCACACAAGCATGTAATGATTGTTTCTGACCCACCTCTAGGACTGGACAAAAAGAAAAATAGTTGATTCATTTCCAGCAAGAGAGGCCAATGATGTTTTTTTTATAGTTTGTGATGCAATACAAAGTCAAAGCAATTGTGTTTCAAATCTGGTTTTGGGTATTTTTATCTATGGGACCTTGGCAATTTATTTAACTTCTCCATCCCTTGGCTTTTTTATCTGTAAGATCAGTACAATAATATGTCTTGGGTACTAAGTGCTATCCTAGAACAAAGTAGATGTTTAATAAATATTTGTTTCTTCATCAAGTCTCCTAATTCACTCGCCTTTATAAATGAGAAGACTGAAAGCTCAATAATTTAAGCATATATTTTTTCAGATTTATCCATATTTTTTCTACTTTTGCACGAATGATTAAATTTTAGTGCTTATAAGAATTCTTTTTTCACCAATTTTTTCCAGAAAGTTTCTGGAAACAATATATTCAATAAACATTTATCCATCGCAAGATCAATATATTTTATATCATTTATTGATAATACTGTTACATACTGGACTCTGTGAAGGATATTTATGATATAGAGTCTACAAAGATGAGAAGTTTTTAGCCGAAGTTAAAGTCTTTTGATAGCAAATATAATCAGTTTTTTCTGACAAAACTTTTCTTGAAAACTGGATGAAAAGGGACTAGAGTTTTTAAAAGAGGAAGAGAGAAAGAGAGGGAGTGTCTTAGGTGGGAGTCCCTAGAATTAAACTCTGAGTTTGTGTGTAAGAAGTTTATTGAGGAGTGCCCTAAAATGTAACACCTTTCAGGAAGTAAGGAAGTAGCATTAGGCAGAGGAAGAGTTACTGTTCAAACAAAAGATTTGGATACTCTTACAGGTAGCGCTAGAGCTGGGATGGCTATTCAGTTATTCTGAACTGTGTTAAGGAAAGCAGATCTCTGAATCCTTCCACTGACTCCCGGACAGTGACATAGCTTTGAGTAAGACAGTTTCCTTAGGCCATGAGCTATGCCTCAGTTCTGAGCTATCTGTGGCCATCACTTCCAGCAGCTAAAGAAGGTCATTGTTCTGAAAGGACATCTAGATGATGCATCATGGTTTCAGGAACAAGGGAGGGGAGGAAAGAGGAAGAGACGAAACGGGGAGGAGGTAAAAGAGGAGCAAAGGGAAAAGGACAGGCAGGAAGAGAGGGAGTAAAGTGAGGGGAAGGGAGGAGAATGGAAGGCTCTTTTTTTTTTACCTTTCTTCCTTTTTCTTCCCTACTTTCCCTCTCCTCCTCCCTCCTTTCCTCCTCTCCCTCCCATTCATTCTTCATTTATTTCTGAGAAATAAAATGATACTAGCAAAGGGACCAAAGTGTCCCAGCAGAAATTTAGCCAGCAACAAGCATCAGCCACCTCCCGTGTGAATGAGGTCATTTTGTATTCTTCAGCCATTCCAGTGGCCTTTCGACTACACCCTCTACATGAGCTCAGGCAGGATAATAGCAAAAGAACTTCTCATTAGCATGTGGGATATCACAAATAATAAACTGTTGTAAGCCACTAAGTTTGGTGTTGGCTTGTTACAAAGCAAGAAAAAAAAAGCCAAAAGGGGATCTTTATGCATTTGATGTTTAGCAAATGATATTAATTAGCATAAAATAAAAATAAACATTCTCAAGCTTACAAAATAGTGCAGTGATCCTATATAATAGCAACCAGGAAGATATTTCCTCCCCAACTCCTTCACCTTCCCCACACTCCTCAATACTTCCATTCCATGCTTCACCTCAGTGAAACATACAGTAATTAAGGCCTGGATCATTCTTGTCAATTCAGAGTTATACAGAAGACCACTTGATTTCAACGCTTAAAAGGAACTTTTTGTTGGATCCTTTTTCAATTTATTGATTACAGAGCTTTAATAACTGACTCACATTTTTTTTTTTATCCCTGGGATCTTCTTTATCAATTACTTTCATGACTAATGCCCAAATAATAGCTTATTTCCTTCACACTTGGGAGTTCAAAATATTCTATGTCTAGCAGACTTAATATATGTCTTACTTTTAATGGGAAATGGTCTTCCAATGTCTCTAGATATTTTCTTTTTAAAACAGCTAAGAGATAAGTTCTGTTTTAAGTTTTAGAAAACTTACTACTTTCCTGAATGACTCTGCTATTTATATGATGACTTAAAAGGAAAAGAGATAAAGTAACTTACCACCAAAAAAAAAAAAAAAAAAAAAACCACCAGGGAGACAATGTAATATTCATTAAAAGGCTGTTAAGTTATTTTTAAATCCAAGAAGCTTTGACACTAATTTTCTAACAGTCACTTAAGTTATAATTTTGTAAAAGCTATTTTTTTATTTAATAGTTGATTTTAAAATTTGTTACTCATTTCTGTTCAGTTTATTGGTGTTTATACTGTACTTCTCTTCATAGAAATCAAAGAAAATTATGCAAATGAGAGTAATAGAATTTAGCAGTATTAGCAGCAATAGTAACAGCAGTAACAGCAGTAGATTAGTACTTATATCCTATTGCTCTGTGCAAATACTTGAGCTTTCCCTTTTTGAAAAGAAGTAATTAAATAACTAAGTCACATAACAAAGAAAATTTTGTAATTCTGGGACATAGCAAATACTTAATCAAAATTTACTAAATAAATGAAAACACAAAAATTATCTACCTCAAATGCACTAATAGGCTTATAAAATTTTAGTGACTCAAGAAATTTCTTAATGCTGTCTCATAAACCTTGCTGACAATGTATCTTTTGTGACAAAATACATTTGTTGACTAAGACGTCCTGAGCTACATGCCTGTGTCTTTCCTGGTACCAACTAACCTGATGATCCTGTGCTACATGCCTACCTTTTTCCCAGTACCGACTAACTCAAATAGTGTCACTAGTTCAGAAGACTTTCCATACAGTTTCCCCAAAAGGATTAGGAATTTTGAGTAATCTTACTAAAGAATCAGGAACCAAAGTTGGATTGTGTTTATGTCCAGTGAAGCCAATAAATATTATAAACCATATGTGTTGAGAGTTATGATAAACAGAAAAAGAAATATCCTAGAAGTAATGCTAAAAAACTTTATATCTTGCTCTAGAAATGGTTTTGAGTTTATATTTGAATTAAAAAAATCTGATTTGCAAATTTACAATATTTCAAATACAGTGATAGGAAAAGGCTATAAAGTCATCACTTGGGAAGAACTAGAAAAAAGTTTTCTTTTCTTATTCTATTTCCTTTTGAGTTCTCTGAAATTCACTCCAGATCTCAACTCTTAGAAGGATACTAATTTTCAACTTAAGCTTTTCCTCAAACTTGTTTCTTAGACTATAAATTTTCGGTTTAGGAGAGGTGAAAACTCATTGAAATTTAGTATATTCTACAGCTAAGCTATAAAAAGAAAATAAATAGAATGAAGAAAATAAGGAATACATTGTAATATAGGAACTGAGAACTTAAGTAGATATATTCGGTAACTGATAAACAACAGAAAAAATTGACTTAAAAGTTAAAAGAAAAAGGTTGAAAAAATTTACTGTAATAATTTTTTAATAAAAAGTAATTTTATTCACTTAATAGTTTGAGAGTTTCTTTTAGAATTTTAAAGGTATAAAAAATAAGCAAAAAATAGGAAAATGGGAAATTTAAATGTTGCATAAGATTTGTATATAGTTGTAGGTGGAAGACAACATGTAGTCAGGACCTCATCCTTTATGCCCAGCCTTCTAAATAATCTTTTTATACCATAAGTACTTTTAGTCACGTGAAATTTTGTTTGAGAATTGTGGCTGATTAGAAAGGAAGGGAAACTTTCCCTCATGTAATGCATATTTATTGATTTATTCACTAGCATTGTTTAAGACCCACTGTATATTGCATTATCCTATGTATAGGATACACGAGGCAAAAAAAAAACCTCGGACATACCTCTGCCTTCAAAAGTGTACAGTCCAGTTGAGGAAGCAAGTCTTATAGATGGGACAGTGACCCAGATAATAACACATACAAGCCAGCATGTGTAGTTCCACAGAATGTCATACGGCTATTAAAAAGAATGGGGTAAAACTACACTGAGGTAGCATGAAAGGCTGTTGAAGACATTTTTGAAGTGCAAAGCTGTATAGTCATCCAATTTATATAAAAAAGATCTATGTCTATCTCTATGCATATATATGTGGAACTCCTTGTATTATGTGTGTGTCTCTATGTATATGTATGTATGTGCACATAAATGCATATGGAATATGAAACTAATGCCAAATTGTTACTGATGGTTACCACTAGAGAATAAGAATGTGGAGTAATAATGAAGAGGAACTTGTGTCTTTTATTCCACATACATTTACAGTGTGTGAATCTTTAACAATAAATTATATCATATATTTCTCTGTTAGATTAAAGAAAAATGTTGCGTCTTGCTTTTCAGGGTATTTTTAGATAGTTTATTTTATAACACAAGGGAGGATAAGTTGGCTTCTAGTTTCTGGATAAAATTACAGAAGATAATACATTTGGAAGACAGAACAAAGCACAGATGAGGCTTTGATGGTAATGGGCTAATATTTTATCCACATACTTCAAATGAATCCCAACATTTGTTAACAACTGGGATAGGAACGTTTGCTGCCCTGGGTAACTTGAAAGAGTAGAGAACTCTTTTTTCGAAGAGTCACATATTTATTCTATTAGTATCTACTAGGCCTATAAATAGCACTACAAGAAAGGCAGGGCATTTTATATCATTATACAAAAAAAAAGCCATATTTCGGCCTAGTTCTTAAAAATGGGGTGTTAAATATGTGTAAGGCAGATAGGTGTTGAGAAAGAGAGAGTGGGCGTGTGAAGTAATATATAAAATAAAATCTAGCAGGAACTTTGTCTTGCCTGGTGTTTATCTGGGCTGTACACAACTTGACTACCCTTCTACATATGTAACCACAAACCCTCATCCCCCACCCCTCCAACCCTTTTTCTCCTTACTGGCCTTGAGGGGGCGTGCATATAAAATACTTCAAGAAGCATGAAAGCCACTTAGCTGGAGAATCTTGGCAGCAATTCACCCTCACGCAGAGGTCTCTTGGCTCTGGGAACAACTCCACCTCTGCTCTTGCCACCATGAGCCTCAGGTCCGATGTCACCTCCTCCCGTGCAAGCTCACTTCGTGTCTTACAAGTCCTGCTGCCACTGTCACTACTCCTGGCCATAATGGTGTCCCCCACCATCGGAAAAAGTAAGAGAAACTTAGGGAAAGCTAAAGAAGCAATTCCTGCTTCCCTGTAGCTGTGGCTGATTCTGCTGCAGTTGTGTCTGAGGAAAAGACTGTCATGGTGCTCCTGGGGCTATAGAAGGCCATTATACTAATAGTCCTAACTGGAGGAGCTGTGCCAGTGGGTGCTTAACGTGTGCCAGGTATTTGGCTGAGGTACTTTAATAAAGGTTTCAGAGCATATTCACAATGGCCTTATGAGAGAGCTACAATTCACAAAGGAGGGGACTGAGGAAACAAGTCAATAGATAAGATCTTTAAGATATTCATGCCCACTAATCAAGACTGTTTCTATCCTAGCTAAAAGTGTGGACTATGAGTGGTATACTGAACTTCGCTGCACATGTGTAAAGACCATCTCTGGCATTCATCCCCGTAACATCCAAAGTTTGAAGGTGATCAGACCAGGACCTCATTGCCACCAAGTCGAAGTGATGTAAGTCCCTGCTACTGTATTATTAACTCATTAGGGAAGCCCTCTGCCTCTATTCCCACTAACATTATTTTTCCAGCCCCACGGATCCCTTCTAATAATTATGCCAGGACACATGGATAATTCTATGCTTTCTTGCAGAGCCAACTTGAAGAATGGGAAAAAACTCTGCTTGGACCCAGATGCTCCCCAAATCAAGAAAATAGTCCAGAAAATTATGGAAAGTGATGGGTCTGCTGCTTAACCTGTACATTTTCTGTCAAACCTTTTTATCTCCCAGGAAGAGTAAGAGTTTGAAGCCTTGACTTTCTGGAGTTTTTATTTATCTAGGATACTTATTCATACTGTATTAAACTTTGGGTATGTTTTTCATTCTGTCTCAAAAAGTCACATTTCATTCTGAGAAGGCTGGTTAATAGATGACAAAGAGAAGATAAAAGTAGTAAGCCTAATTTTAAAATATTATATATATTTTACACCCTAACTCTAGGTTAAATGTGGTACTGTGCTTTGCACTTCTTTATTTAAAAATTTATTTCCAAACACATTTGTGTTAACTTATCTTGTTTTACTTTACTGTCAGACTAGACATGTCCATGATGGTAAATAGATTCTATAATGGTCAATGATATTAAGAATCATACAGTCCAGCATGGATCACTTGTTCAATAAACATTTCTTAACACATTTAGGGACTTAATAGAGTCTTTCACTGTCTTAGTTCTAACACGTCTTGTTTTGGAGCATTCTCTAAAAAATTTTTTAATGTTTATTTTGGCCTTCAAGCCCTAAAATTAATAAAGTTGTAGAATGTGAGTCTTGTAGCAGTGATTATTTACTTTAAAGTGAATATATGTAATACTAGTAGATCAAAAATTACATAATAAAAACATTATTATAATATAAAAACTCCTGTATTTCTAATAATAATAATAATGATAATAATAATTAATAATAATAATACAGGTTCTACTTGGCACTAAATGTTTTACCCTGGTATGTTTGTACATATTTGCTTTTACTTAATATTTGCATGGTTAAAATTCTAATATTAGAATCAGCCCTGCAAATAAGTACAATGGAGAATTACTTTGCCAGACTATTAATTATTATTTTATAATCAATAGAACTTCCATTCATTTCTTAATCTCTTAAATTTATTTTCACACTGTTCTTACAGGAATATTAATGTAAAATCAAAATTAATTATGGCTTTGTTGTCATATATTATTAATTTTGACAGAATTGTTGGGAGGGAAAGCTTTAATTATCTTTTAATTCTTTTCACACTTTGGTATTCACAATAGGCCAACAGAAGTCACTAGTTGATGATCTGTATCATTTTTGAGATACTATAATAATATATAAATTGTATTAATAACTTTTAATATGTCGGGTATTTTAAGTGTTTTGCATACGTGAATTAAACAATTCTTACAATATAGCTATAATCTGCTTAAGAGCACATCCTCTGGAGAGAGAATAACTGGCTAACTCAAGTCCACCACTTGGTAACTGTGACTTTGGGCAGCTTGCATAATACCTCTGTGCTGCAGTTTCTTCATCTCTAAAATGGGATAATAATATTGCTTACCTCATAGAGTTGGTGTGAAAATTAAAAGAGTTAATAAATTCAAAGTGCTGAAAATAATGCATGTCACACAATAATATATATAAATGTTAGTGACTATTTGTTATTATTACTGTTAGAACCTCTAACATTACAGAGAGGAAAACTGAAGTCCAGAAAGATTAAAAATTTTGTCCCAAGATTAGATAACTCAACAGGTGACAAGAGTGAAAATTTGAAACTGTGCCCTTAACCACCACACCACAACCACACCACACCACCTTTTTTGATTCTTCTTTTACTTATGACAAGATTACATTATGTATCACATAATGTTATTGACACATAAAATGGGACTTGATACATAAATAGCACGCTGTATATACCTTGATAATTACAGGAGAAGAGATAAGTTCACCTGCCTCAACCTGTGCGTGGAATTTGGAGAGCATTTATATATTAAGCATTTAGTCTCTTCTGATTATCTCCTTACTATTATAGGTTCAATGCCTTAAAATGCTTTGTCTAAAAAATAAAGGCATATATTAAGTAAGAGTTAACCAAAAATAAACATAAATATACATATAATAAAGTAGTAAATGGGGATTGCAGTCCTAGTCATTAATTTTTCTCCAATAATTCAAAATATCTCTGAATCTCATTCATTTCTCCAGTGGTTTCCTACTGAAGTCCAACAGAGCCAGCTCCGGAGACATGACACAGTTTTTACACTATACAAATACCTCTTGAGATGCAGATGTCTTTTAGTTTTGTGGGCATATGTAGAATTATTCTATTTAGATGCATAGAAAGAATGATTTAATTGTTACCACTCCCTGGATTTCTTTACACTGCAAATATTGAAATCTGGGAGTAAGGTTGTATAAATTCAGTATGTTGCTCATTCATCTCCAGAACTACCCCTCCTATCCATTCCCTCTGCCACTAACCCAATTTGAGATTTTAACTTTCAATTTCATAATTATAGTCTACACTAGCCATTGTATGGGGTGTTGGATATTAAAGAACATATAAATCACAGAGAATTGCCCTTGAAGAGATCACTGTCTGGTGGGAGAAGCAAACATGTTGACAAATAATCACAACCATGGGACACTTATTAATATTGAGGTATGCTCTGACTGCACTAAGATATGAACAAATGTACAAGTCAAAGCCTCATCATCATCATTTTCAACACTTAACTGCCTTTAGGAGTGTAGTAACTTTATATTGAGCCCCTATAGACCACTGGTGTGCTGGAATAGTGGTAAACATTCTGATCACTCACCTCTGAGAGCTTCTCACTTTGGAAGAGAAACCATTTTAAACACTTTAAAACTCACACAGGTACACACATATATTATATACACAGATATGTGTGTGTGTGTGTGTGTGTGTGTGTGTGTGTGTGTGTGTGTTTTGTGTGTGGTCTGTGAGAACAAGGAACATAATTAGCTTTTCAAGTGTCAGGGAAGGAAGGCCTTCTGAGGAAGTAATATTTAAATTGATGCCGGAAATAGGAATAGGATGTAGCCAGCTGAAAGGGCAGGTGGCGGGAAAGTAAGAGAGAGAACATTCTAGGCCCAGGAAGTAAACTGCATATCCCTGCAGAAGTCTGGTCCTGATGAGCATTAACAGATCACCTAGTTCCTCACAGTAGGCTCTGGGTGCTGTCACCACTGTTAATCAGTGAATCAGGAAACTTCTGGCTTTGAGAGGAGGGCATACTTTGCCCTGATCAAGAGCCAGAGTCATTTTTTTTCAGGGAAAGGAAGATGGCCCATAATGATCTTTCCCTTTCTTGCACAGGATTCTGTTGCATACTTCCACACTCTCTTCCACGTCTTTTCCACACAGATCTCAGATGCTCTGAGACCTCTTGAGAGCATCACAGCTCCTTTCAACAGTGCGGGATACCTCACCGTAGTCCTAGCCCAGGTCTCAGCAGGCACTGGGAGATGTGGCCTGGAAATTCTTCTTGGCCTCTCTTCCGGACTGAGCAGAATGAAGAAACATCCAGGCACCAAGTTTTACAGAAAGAGAGCATTTATATATTATTCCTACAATTTTTCCTCAGAGTAAGAGGATCAATGAGGGCAATGGACCTTGCTTCCTACAGTATTTTGGATTATGGTTGGTAGAGCCTATAGATCCCATTCAAGAGACTGAGGAAGCTTTCCATATTCAAGTAACATTCAGAACTGAGTCATTGTCTAGAGAGCAAGTTCGACATTTTAGTAGCAGAAAACAATTACAAACCACACACCTTTAACACACACAGCTGCCAAACTGAACTCAAAGGTAATCAACAAGAAAGACAAGAGAGAATGAGCAGTTATTAAGGCAGCTGGGGGATGGGAAAGGAACAGATGGGAAGGTACCTGCTGTGTAAAGTGCAACGTGGTGACTACAGAGAACTCTACACATAACAAAAACACATATATTTTATAAGGTTTAATCACCGTTTATAACTCCACAAGTGTGCATGTATATTAATTCAGTTTGGGGTGTGAGTCCTACTACCAGCGTCCAGCTGAGACAGCTGACTCGGGCTTTTTATATTTATTTAATTTTTCCTAATCTTGGCTGGCCAGAACCTACCGCCTCTCAGCTTCAGCACCACAGCTCGTCACCCTCTTCCCCAGGCTTCCGGACTGCACCGACAGTGAGGATAAAACGGGCCTGAGAGTCTCAGAATCACTGGTCTGCAGAGCTTCAGCTCCGACTGCCCTGGTGCTCTAATCTCCTGTCGACATCTCTGTGACATGAGTTTCGGAGAGGGCTCCAGCACCTCACGTCCATGGCGCGGCCCGGGGCTGCTGCTCCTGGGGCTGCTGCTGCTGCCAGCTGTGGTCGCGCACAGCAACGGTGAGAAGAGGCAAGGAAGGGAGGGACCTGAGGAGGCTGGGAGAGAGGCCGGGAACCCCGGCCTGGGGCAGAGTCTTTAACCGTCCGCGATACCGGTTACCTCGCGACGCTTTACTGAGCGTTCATGTTAAATGTGCAGGCACTGTGCCAAGCGCTGTCCCGTGCGCTTCACCACCTAGGCAATAATACTTCTTTACTGAGTTAGGTATGGTTTGCAGACTAGGAAATGAAGGCCAGATGTAGTGAGAAATGTCCCTGAAGAAAGTTTAAACATCCTAGGAGTCACTAGGTCTTTTCCCACACTCATCTCCTCCTGTCTTTCCCACCTCCAATCCCTAGAAGACCCTGAAGAAGAAGAAGGGGAACTGCAATGCATGTGTGTGAAGACCACCTCCGGAGTCCACCCCAAGCACATCATGAGCCTGGAGGTGATCCGGGCCGGACCCCACTGCCCCACCTCCCAACTGATGTGAGTCCTCACACTTGCACTTCACCCTCTGTCTCTGCTGCCCTTACCTTGTCGCCCCTCTACACCCACCTCCACCCACAGCCTAATCCCTTGTTCAAATCCATCCCCTAAAAGGCGCACCTCTTCTTTCCCTGGCAGAGCCACGCTGAAGAATGGGAGAAAAATTTGCCTGGACCCACAAGCCCCCAGGTATAAGAAAACAATGAAGAAATTCATGGAGAGTAAGCTGCTAACTGTCTAAATCTGCACATTCGCTCTATAAAGTGTTTTGTTTTTGTTTTCGTTTTTCATTTTCAATTAAACTGTGGGAAAATCTGATGTTTTTATTATACTTCAAATTCTAAATAAAAACAAATCAAGTTACGGTATATTCCAAACATTTCTGAATAGAGTAAAGACATAGTATTGACATCACAATTTCCAATAAGAAAAAAAAAATCACCAGAATTTTAAGCAAGAATATATTTTGAAGGAAGAGTTGATTTAATAAAGACTAGTTTTGCTTGATGTTATATGTTAGCTGAGACATATTTGCATATTTACATGATTGCATTACATAATAGCTACTTATTCATATATTAATGTTATAATTAGCTTTGTCAATAAATATTAACAGCAGTTAAGCTTTACTGGACTACTTTTTTAAAAATAAATAAATGAATCAGACTTTGTTTTTACTCCTTAAGATTTGTACTATATCTCAGTATAAGAAAATTAATAAAAATAAAACCAAGATCTCTACTACTTATGGAATATTGATATTTTCCAGGAAAGAACATTACAATAGTTTACTCTTTCTTGGTTCTTTGATAGTGTCGACTTTTTGCAAAAATGAGTGTTAAGAACAGTTCTTGTACCCACATTACTGCTTCTAATGAATTCTGCATAAGGCAAACTATAAAATGTTTTTTTATTACATTCCATTTAAATATCATAAGTGTTGCTCTAAGCACACAAATGTCTTGAATAGACTTTTTTCCTCTCAGTATTCTCAGGTTCAGTAAAACCTTATTTTCAGTTACTACTGTTCCACGAATCCTTTCACATTGGAGATATTGAGGTTACATGTTAAACAACTGTAGAAACCAGGAGAGGTACAGGTTGTATTTTCATTCATGCTTTAGGAAAACACTACTAAACCTTGAGGAGAAAGGAAGACGTTGCAAGATGGTTGTGTTATGCATCACTTCTGTAATGAATTACCACAAACTCAAAGACTTTTTTTTTTTTGCCATATAAGGTAACATTTTCACAGGTTCTGAGCATTACAGCTTAGAAATCTTGGGAAGAGGATTGTATTATTCTGCTAACCATAATGAGCAAGAAGGAAAAATCTAGTTGAGGCAGGTGAAAACTGCATACCTTCACTCAGGAACTAACATCATTTCAATCTAATATGTGGCAATGTTTGTGTAGAAGAAGAAATATTACTGCTAAGAAAAAATGGAGAGTGGTACGAGGAAATGGGGGATCGGGAGAGGTTTTGACAAACTAGTTAAATAGATATTATTTAGAGGCTTGTGAAGTACCTTAGTATTGTCTAAATTCCCACTCACATTGCCTGTTAGGTGATATTATTTGCATTATAGATGCGAGATAATCTCAGGAAAGTTAAGAACTTTCCGAGGCCACAGTTTGTTGGAGGCTGAGCAGATCGGTCTGACTCTCAAGCCCCTGCTCTTGCTTTCACACTACGCTGTCTTTCACATGAGCCAGTGACATGTTAGCTAATTTTTCATAAGTAACTGTCCCATAAATGAGCTCTTTAGGGTAGAGTAGGAATTTGCCATAGGGGCAAAGGGAAGAATGGAGCTGCCAAAAGATGAACATTAAGTAGAAAGACACAAAATCATTGAGTTCTTGACATGTTTATTGTTCTGCAGAGCTGAAATGTCTTGGGGATGGTCTCCCATTTAATGTTTTTCACTTTCAGTCCACCTTATGCATGGTCACCTGAATAATCTTTCCAAAACACAGATACTTCATTGCATAAAACAGTCCAGGTCAAAAGTCCTTAGCATAGCACCCAGGCCTGTGTCACACTCACTTCCTTTCTGTTCCTTAGTTTCCTCATCTATGAAATGAAGATATTATGAGAGCCTAATTCATAAATTACTGTGAGGACTAAATAGAAGATGTTTGCAGAACACCTGAGATAGTTCCTCATGCAGAGTCTGTGCTTAAAACTTAGCAACTATTAATTATTATTATCGCTCTCAATTTTGCTCTCAATTCACCACCTCACTTAGTTTGAAGTGTTGAGTTGGGCATTTAATGGAGTGATTCTTGGTGCTAAGTAGCAAAAAATGGTTGCAATAACAATAAAAGTTTCTCAGAACAAATGAGTTTCAGGAGAGAAAGCATTGAAAATGGGGAGTGGATGGTACAGAACAGTTTTGCTCATTTTCCTTTTAGTACCTCAAACAACACACTTAGTTGGAATTAGTAGGCTTGACTAATTAGTAGGTGTGACTCAAAGGGCCAAATGACCAAAACAAAATTTTTTAAAGTCAACTAATGCTGGTTGCCTTGTAAACATTCTTTGGAGTTACCTTGGCTAAAGAACACTTGCAAGGTGCCACCTTTATCAGCAATGATATCCAGAGAGGGCCTTCCTGTCTGAAAATACCCAAGCCAGGCAGCTGTTTACTGTAATTTCCTGCTGTTATAAACATTTATGGAGTGATAAAGACTGAATGTACTTAACCCTCCCCCCCCCTTTTTTTTACTGGCTTGAGGTGGCCAGCAGAAAATGTTCATAAACTAGGCACTTACTGCATAGTCCTATGAACCCTATCAACTACAACAAAACCACTAAAGAATATTTTGCTCTTAGAAATTGTTCTGCATTTTTCTAATTTTTGCTTTTTTCCCTTCTAAGGTCTTTGTAATAAAAACAATTTCCTTTTCAATGCCTAGAGCACTGGGGTTTTAGTTGGTTTTAAAGCTATAGCCACATTTTTTCTCATTATAAAAGATAATGAATGTATATTTATTATATATAACAGAAAATATAGAGGAAATAAGGAGGAAACTTTAAAAACTAATTTCACTGCTCAAAAATGTTTTTCTTTTTAAAAATATTAGTCTTTTGAAATTGGTGAGGAGCACGAGAGAATCCCCTCACTGTACCCTTCTTTAGTTCTTATGGTTGAACTAGTTAGAAAAGAATAAAATTGACACACGACTAGATTAACAGGAGGGAAAAAAAAAACAATTTAATACATGCACATGGGAATATCACAATATAATGCTCAGATCATAAAATGAAGCTCAAAGAAATGATTGAACCAGACATCTTTTTATTCTTTTTGGACAAAGAAACAATACATTTGTGAGAAATTGACAAGACAAAGAAAATGCTCATTAGAAAAGAATCTAAGCAGGTTTTGGTATTCCTTAGTAAGGAATGTAAACAAAGTTTGAGCTTGAGTAAAGGTGTTTAAAAGTTTGTTTACACATCCTTTTTCAACTCTGGATTTTAAAACTCTTGTGATAAGTTTGCCTCTAGGCCCTTTAGGAGTGAGAAGAACACCCATCATGGAGATTTATTTCCTGCTTTTGGGGAGACAGAGGAAAGTCAGAGAGTTCTCTCTACTCTTTCTGCTTCTTAGGTAATTTTAGTTCAAAATAATATGCCGCTGCAGGATATTTGGAGCAGCCTGCTCTGGGGCCCAGGAATGTGGTTATCAAGTGAACTGCTAATTTCCAATAAAATACCATTGTACGCAATCATGAAGGAAACACAGTAATGACTTTATTACATTGACACTTGTTTGGGAGCATTTCATGTCCCAATTTGGGTAATAGAATAAGGTTTTACTTGGCTGGAGGAAAAATTTGGAACCCATGTGATCTAGCATTCACTTACACATTTATAGGTACTATGTATGTTTAAAGTCCACTGTATGTTTATTTATGCATGGATATATATGTGTATATGTATTTATATGCACATACCCATAAAATAAGTTCACAATACAATACTTACACTTGCTTTGCACAATGTATTCTGAAATTTTTCTATACTCTCCTATCCTATTTCATCCACTTTTTAAAAATGTTGACCACAAGCCTATAAAGTGATGTCATAACCCACTGATGAATTATAACTTTCAGTTTGAAAATATTGCTATAGTTCTTTGACTAAAGAGTCAAGTTTAAACATTCTGTTTAAACACGTTCTAATTAGTGCTTAGGAAGTCAGGAGGAGCAATGTGTTCAGGAACAAGAGGATAGTTAAGTCTCTTTGCCTATAGTCCACCTTCAATCTTAATCTCCAGGTCTGACCTGGGATTGGAGTCTTTGGGAAATTCATGAGGGGCAGATTTTGGGGGGAAGATGTAACATGATGTAGAATATTATCTAGATTGTTGAAATTCTTCATCCTTTACAGTTGGGGGTTCTTACTTATTCTCACTGTCCATTCTGCTTTGGTCACACACATCCCAGTTTGGGGTCTCATGTGAACTGAATTGAGGGTAGAAAGTACATTGCTGTCTAGGAAGGCTTAAATAAGGCAAACACACTTGGTGAATTTAATTTGTAGTTTTATACTTATTTCTTTTTCCATGGTAGTACTTTTCCTTATCCCTATAACTGTTGGGTTTATCCCAGAGAGGTTTTGAATAAGACAGTCTTGGGTTACATTACAATTTTGACTCTGTGTGACCCTGAGTCTCCTGAGTCTCCTCTTCTGACAAACAAGGACAGTTCTGTCCAACTCACAGAGCTCTGGAAAGGAGTATATCTTACTTATAATAGTAACCAGCATGGGTCTGGCTCAGAATTAAAACCAAATAAATGAAAGTTATTTTTCTTCTTTTCTTTAGAGTTTTAACTCCAGAGCACATATCATTTACAAACAGCAGTGGCCACAATCCTTGATCTAATAAGTAACCCATTAAGAACATTGCCATCAAGTAGAACTTCCTCCCTGCACAGAAACACACCCAAAGTTTGGGTGCTGAAAACTAGTTAAGAAAAATATTTAACATGATAGACACAAGCTGTATTTTTCATTCATGGTAACAACTAAAAGAAAGTCAAATAACAAAACCACAATGTTTACCAACCAGCATATCTATGAGATTTAAAAATATATAGGACATCTGGTGATTGGGAGCCTGGCTTAATTGTCTATCTAGTAAAGAAAACAAGGAAAAGAAATAAACTTTGGATGTAATTTTGTCAAATATTTATTTCTTTGCTGAGGCAGACACAACATGGGGATTTTACTATTATTAGCTAGCCTTGTGGTGAGAGGTAGTAAAAGTTGAAAGCAGAGCAGCCATCAAGCAGAGCTGAAATAATCAGCTCTTAACTTACCATCTGTGTTGGTGATTCAGTCTCTTTTTTTCTAGTAATCTAGGGATAATAATAGAATCTATTGGGGGAAAAGAAATAAAGCAATTTGTACATATCTTCATAGAATAACAATTAAACTGACCTGTAATTATGTGTTTATCTGTTTCCTCCTTTAGATCAGGAAATAAAGATCATGCCTTTATTCACAGACATTATAACACATTCATGCCATTTGTCCCATCAATGATTTGCATGATATGTTGGTTGGAGTCATATCTGTAACTATAAGAGAATATGTTAAGAGTTCCCTTTGTCTGTTCATTAACATATCCAATCACACACAGATGCTATATGTTCACTAAACGTTATTTGGTTGTAGATATCACATGTAAAACACACACAACAAGCCATCCTTTCTCCACTTACACCATAATTTCCACCATATTAAATGAATCTCATATTTCTTGAATGTCCTCAACCACTTTAGAAATGGCAATCAATGGACTAGCTCAGTCATACACTTACACAGTCACCCCTTTAAAATAAATGTCATTCAGAATCTTCTGCCTTCAAGGTCACCTGATCTTGTATCTGGGCAGAGCCTATAAGGGAAAAATAAAAACAAAAATATTCCTGGCCAAAAACTGGGAGATAATTAACATTGGGACATATCATCAACATTATGCTCGATATGAGGCTTTTATGATTATTCATAATTTGTCTAGTTGAAATTTGTGTCTTTATGCTATGCACGCTATTTTCTTCTGTGGTTTACACATTCATTTTTCAACTTCCTACATTTTGTTTCCATAATATCATAATTTCATAATGATGTTGTCATCTCTGAAAAATAATTGCTTATGTGATTATTTCTAAGAAAAGTTTGCTCATTTCCTTTTTCTTTTACAATTTTCATATTCCTGAATTTCTTCTTATTATACTATATGATCATGATATCATTTGTTTAGTGAGTACCACTTTCCAAAGTTTAGAAAACAATTTCAAGAAAATAGAGTTGAAGAACTATTTATAAAAATATTTTTAAAAACCAATAAACATAAAAAACCTGCCCCAAATCTAATATATCAAATGGTTCTCAGCATTAAGTAAATAATTTAAAATATTTGTAGGCTGATTATATCATTAGATTATCATGCCAGGAACAGAAATGTAAATAATCTGACACTGAAGAAGAAAGTAGACAGGCTAAAAGAAGAATTTTATGTTAGAAATTGGACTTTATCTAACTTTATGTCTCCTACTACACCTATCACTTTGCCTTACACACATAAATGAAAAAGAAAAAGTATAAGATGAATAGTTATTATCCACTCACTTTTTCCCCAGACTTTGGACCTCTGATTAACTAATTCCTCTCATTTATCACAAAGCAAATGGTCCATGAAGGCCAAACATACTCCAGCTTTACTTGCAGCGGTCAGCCAGGACCTCCCTTGCTTTATTCCTGACATTGCACCCTTTCTGTTCCAGACCTGGACAGATCAGGCCCTCTGGCTTTGAATATATTTGCAAGTTTCACTTGTATTCTTTGGAATTACTGACAGACTTTGGTCTAAGAACTTTCTAGGGACTGGTTCAGACTTATTTCTCTGACTGTTCTAGGTAGGATACTCTTTCCCAGCTCTTACACTACAATGCAAACTCTGGCTCATCTGGGTTCACCTACGTCTGCTGAGAGATTTCATGCTGATAACTAAGTGGTCAAAATAGGCAAAAGAAAGTTGGGACATTTTAGGCTGTTGCAATCCTTCAAGGACAGTTTCTTGATGTCTTGACCTCAAGACATATTGGTTACAGGAAACAGCGGTCTGAAATAATTTGTTCATGCATTATTTCAACAAAAATTTCTTGAATGCTTAGTATGTACTAAGTATTCTTTGGAAATGAGCAATGCGAAGAGAAATGAGGTATATCTCCTTTGCAGAGTACATAATTCAGCATGGGAGTGTATAAACCAGTGATCCTGAACAATGTGATCTGTATCCAAGGACCAAGGTAACCCTTAAGATGGAGTCACAGACTTTCTAATGGAGGCGGCATTTGAAACGGTTCCTTAGTGACAGGCAGGAACCTCTAGGACTAGGCAATGCCTGGCCTCCTGCTTTATGTCTCTGCACTTCCTGCTTTGATATGAAACTCTGGGTTAAAAAATAAAAAACTATTTACTTTTGTTCTTGGGTCATATCATACTGCTTCCAGCTTCCATGCCTTTTTTTTTTCTAGAGTGGGCCCCCACCCATCACCTTATGTAGCACCCTGCTCTAGAAATTTTTTCTGATAGCTCCCAACTTTCCAAGAAAGGATATCGGAAGCCCCCTCCTCTGAGTGCCCAGAAAGCTCTGCACATTGCTGACTGTCATGGACCTCCTGACAACTCCATATCTGTCTGTCCTACTCCCACAGACTGTAAATTCGGTAGTGGCAGAATTCATCTTTTCCCTCTTTGTAGCCTAATTTAGAACTTAACTTAGTTCCTAGCTTATAAGTGGTAGGTAAATGTTGAAGAGATAAATGGATAGGTGAATAAAAAAATAGAGTAAATAGAGGTGTTTGCATTGGAAAGTTATCACTAGCAGAAATGTGGAAGATGAACGTTGTTAAGCAGAACAGTTTCACTGGCACAAGACAGACATCTAATTTAAATAATCTTAAAAAGCAGCGAGAAAGAGACAGAGAGAGAGAGAGAAGAGAGAGAAAAGAATCTCTGTTGGTTTGCATAAGCAAAAAGTTCAGGAGTAAATCAGAGCCACCTGGGGGCCATAGGTGTCCAAACAAGGTCTTTAATAATTTGTCCCATTTTGTGTACTTTCCTCTGGGCCAGCCTCATCCTCAGGCAGGCTCTTCCCAACTATTGGCTAACCTCTGAGCCCCATTTTACTAGTTGAGCAAACACCTGGAAAAATTAAGAACCTCTTTTTCACTTGTTTCAACAAAAACTCTGGGAACTGTTTCTCATCTGGCCAGGCTAGGTCACTCACCCATCTTTGAATCAATCAGCAGGGTTGTGGGGTGGTTCCTGTGGGAAGGAACTGAGAAATGGGTTATCCCAACTGAACCCCACAGACTGAACACAGATAAGTCTATGGTGTATTACCAGAAGAAAGAAAAAGAAGGCAGACATGAAGTCTCTGGGGAGACGTGAAGTGAGAGGTTGACCTTATTCCTGGTATACACCATGCCTTTGGCCTGTAGTGGTGGATTCATCCAGGAATGTAATGTCATGTTCAGACATTTTCACTCTTCTCCCCACAGACCACAGTCATTAGATAATTTTAGGAAATAGAGATGGCAGTTGTGTGGGAATAAGTTCTTAAGGCAAACTAGGAGTAGAGCAGAGCTCCACTGCCCATTCCTGCCTACCAGTCAGCATGGTTTGTTCTCAGAACAGAGCAGTGTCTTGGCCTAAGTGCCCCAGAAAAAGCAGAGCCATCAGCCTGCCATGTGGGCAGATTTATTTGGGGGAATTATTCCCAATGTACAGGACTGGGCAAAGGAGAAGTGTGAAAGTGCAAACAACTGGGGTTTAATCCAACTGGGAACCCTTTGAAAAATCATGTAGAATATGGACCTAGAACATGAAAGGGGAGGAAGTATTTATTGATTGCATCCTGTTGCTCATTGGGCAAGAGATTTTCCACGGCTGTGACAGATAACTTTTGGGGCACAAAGGTGAGTTGTTGTAAGTTCACACTTTCATGCAGCTGATGGCTCCAGCAATAACCAGAGTAAAGCAATGGGCCTATATTGTACTAAATGTCAACTCTGAAAGATTTGTAATGATTCCAGGACAAAAGGGATTTAACCACCAAAACTCCCATTTTAAAGAATCCTCCATTTCTTTAAGTCATTGCTTGTATAGGTTTAAAGATTATGCATAAAAACTCAGCATTCAATTCTTGCAAAAGTAATTGGCTTGAAGAGACACTTGTTCAAACAAGAGAATGAATACGTTTATTGTACTAGACTACAGCATCCCTATGCTTTTAAATATCTCTACATTCTGGATAATGAAGACTCTCATGGATTCAAATGACATATTAAGGAGAAAATAACAACTACCAAAAAAAGAAATATTCTTTTTTTTACTTTATTTCCCAAAACAAGTGATTTTGATTGAGCCATTCCCAGGAGTCAAATTCTACACAATCTACAAATGTTGTCTGCATCTTGACATGCTTCATTTCCTTCTCTCTTTCTTTCTTTTTCTCTTTCTTTCTCTTTCTTT